>SMGT01014169.1:241720-254377 GCA_004794575.1 Lanistes nyassanus
CCACCATCACAACACCGGTCCGAAATGCACTACTGGTTCGCTATCCACGTCGCGGTTAATGGCTGTACTCGTAGATCCGACCTCGCTGTTCGACACTTGGCGCTCAGCATACGACTTTTGCAAACGGCAATCGGCAATCGGCACTCGGCTGGTTATATAGCCAAGAGTGCGGTCTTACCAGAAAAGCCTAGCAGTTCCGGATGGTGGTCTATAGCCTGCGGAGGGTGGTTCGCCCCACCTCGCACTCAGCCGGCTACCTTCCCCCCTACACCGCGTTCTCCAGCTGTTTTGGCGAGCCAATCGGGTCGCCCGTAACAGTTTGTTCTACCCCCTGATTGGTTAGGGCAACTAGACGCCTGAAACTCGCAACAGCCTGGGTCCGGTGACGTCTGACTATGACACGTCAGCAGTGGGCCAAAGATCTCTTCATCGACGAGTCCCGCTTCGTGTCACGATGGAGGTAAAAAGGTGATCGCTATCACGATGGCACTGTGAAGGAGCGTGAACCGTTTGGTGGGTGGTCCATCACTGGCTGGGGAGGAAAGGCAGTGGCATACAGAACATCCCTGCACCGTGTGCAAGTCAGCCTCACCGGAATGGTTTTCAGGGATGCCATTCTGCAGCCCCTCGTACGGCCAGCGCTGCAGGCAAGGGGAGCAGGCCCCATTCTCCGGGAGGACGATGCCACATCTCAAAGGGTTGGGAGTGGTTGTGGTGGTGGTGGGTGGGGGGTCGTCACCATTTTCCTTGCAACAGCAAGGTCACCGGACCTTAACCCAATCGAGCACCTGTGGGATGTGCTGGGCCGTCCCCTGCGGGGACCCCCCCCCCCCTCACGCGCCAGCTGAGCTGAACCAGTTGTTTTTCGTCAGCAGGGGTGGCAGGCGATCCCGCAAATGCAGCAAGGGTGCCTCGTGCAGCCAACGGAGGGCACACACTTGTTTGAAATTGATTTTCTATCCTCTATGACTTTTGTATACGTGGGTTGTGTACTTCGTGACTGGGAATCTTACGGAGTGGGGTGGCATAAAGCTGCGCGTGCAGTTTGTAGTGGTCTTTCATTTCTCTTGAGTATTAAATATGTGGATATGTGAATTTGTGTTTATAAATACATGTTATATGGAGATGCATGCGTCTTTGTAAATGTACACACACACACACACACACATGTATCTTCCTGTATAGTGGGAAATACTCGCTAATGGCAGATTCCCTCTAGTCGAACAGCCAACATGCCCACCTATTGACATTTCTGGATACATTCATGAATGGTAATGAGACATAATTATATATATATATATATGTATTTATGTATTCCTACACATAGAAACGCATACACATTATACCTGTGCGTGTGTAGGCGTTTCTGTGTATTTTGTCACAAAATTGTCTGCGCCCTGACCATCTTACTGCGTGCGTCAGTTTGGTGGATGTTTGACTGCATATTTTAGCGATAAAACTCCCACTGGCTCGTCATCGCCAAAAAAGTGCAAAATCATCGTTATATACAGAGGCAGTTTTCATCTAAAACAATCAACCAGGCAGGTTTGCGTTTTGATATGTGTGGACATATTTATGTAAGGCGTTGTGACATCCCGTCTGTGCGACCCATACCAAGCGGTCCATGTAATTACTTCAGCAAGTTGTCGAAGAACTGTTTAGTCGGAAACAACAAACAGGTCCGGGCGCTACCCTGGCGCTCAGCCCCCCCCTCCCCCCAAAAAAATTGTGGCCAGAACGGTTAGTATTGCGAGGCGTGTTGTTCAGATCTCGATTCCAGCACAAGCGTTTTCTTGGACTGCATCTCATGCTTACAGAGCCGACTGCTTGGAGACATGCGTTTTTAGTTGTAAACTAATAATATGCGCAGACGGACAGAAGGACCAACGAAGGAACAGAACAAACAAACGATCAAACAAAATGACTAGATTTACAGCTACAATTTAAAAAATTTATTACAATGGAAACAAATTTTGAAAACCAAACAAAATACCATATAACAACCAGACAAAAAAAGGAGATCAAGTGGGGAGGGACTTGCACACAGAGATAAATGCAATAATTGCTTTAAACAAGTTAAAGTTGGGTAGCCATCAGACTTCATATCTGAAAACCTTATCGCATTTCATCTATCAGCTGTTTTTAAGCTGACCACTGTTCTGTGAAAATATGTTGGGACATTTCTGTAGGGGCAATACATTTTTCTATTTCGCATCTGTTTTTTTTAAAGATTTGAATAAAATTTTGAAGCGACGGGTTACTTTGTTTCATTTTACAGGAGTAAACATAAACCAGTATACGATCAAAGGCGGCATCTGTTGCAAAGTTTTTATCACATCCAGAATGTACAAGACGCTCGTTAAACACAACCTGCTCTGCAGTTATACATTTGCTTGTGAAATACGGTTGTAAGTTATCCCAGAAATTCTTAGCAATATCACATTTCCGAAATACATGTTGAATGTTTTCTCTCCACTTCTTTTTTTTATATAGAAAGTACACAAATCGTCTTCGTCTAGACCCATTTTGCAAAAACACCACTTTCGTGTCCAAAAGTATGTGTAGCAGTACTGTTTGAAACCATTTTAAATGAGTATTTTTAATCATGGCAATTCCCCCCTCCCCCCACACACACCACAAAAAAAGGACTGCCCCTTAACGCATCGGTTAGACTTAGCTTCCCATTTTGCACAACATTTTGGCTGCGTATTGTTGTTACGTAGGGCAGTATAATATGTCCTTACGCCTTTTGAGACATTGTTAATGAAACGAAGGGTCTAATGCGACGCCTGAGCATAACACGTTAATTTTGTTACATCCAGACTTAATGTTCTTGATGGCTTGTATGATTCCATTATATGAGACAAAATCGAAGATTCCCTTAAATTGCTGTTGAAAGATTTGATATGTTAAAAACTCGCTATTTCTGTTATGCATGTGTTTATCAAGTGTACTCCACTACGGAGCCGTCCTTTACACAAAGGGGCCCTTTACCTATTTTAATTTTGTCATTACGAAAGATAGGCTCACCCAAACTGTCCCTCTCGTCAGGGGTCAATCTTCCTCCTAGCTGCACTGTGTTTAACATCTGGTATACCAATACCTCCTTGATGGAGGCTTTTAATAGACACATTTTTCTACTTAATTTATCATTTTCTCGTTCCAAACAAATTTGAACCTAGTTTTCTGCATGTTGACGAAAATGTTATGGGGTGGGGGGGGGGTGGGAGGCTTGGAAGCAGTAACCATCAATGAAGTAATTTTGATAGGATTAGCGATATTTTGTTGGACGAGGCTACAGTGGTCCTTAGGAAAGCCCAGACAACCGTTGTAAACATGGGTCAAGTGAGTGAAGGCATCGGAAAGCATTTTGGCGCCTTTTTACTGTTTTCCTTTCTTTCTTTTTCTGTTTGGTTGTTTGTTTCTTTGTTTGTTTGTTTGTTTCTTTCTTTCTTTCTTTCTTTCTTTCTTTCTTTCTTTCTTTCTTTCTTTCTTTCTTTCCCATGAGGTGAAAATTTGTGGTTCACAACTCGCCACCACCACTACCACACCGGGGTCACTAATCTTTGTGGAACTGGGATGGCTCTGGCGTTGGTCTTTCCGCGCTTGTGTTCACATGGTGTAACTACTTCCTTATAGGAGCCAATGTTTCATGATGTTTTCTTCTTGTCGGTCATATGAACACACACACGCAAAGACGGGGAAAGGCTCCTTACTTGTTACTGGATTTGCTAGTGAAGCGATTTAGTGGACACAAAGACGGCCCTTCCACACAATGGCTGTCAGCGACAGGACTTTGGTCAGCTGTAGGCACATCACCAAATATCTTTAGTACGGCAACACAACTCGCATTGGACATACAGAAAAAACGGAAAACTGCGCATGGGTAGGTTGACGGATTTATAAATAAGTGCGAAAATAAGAACAAAAGAAAGATAAGCAAGCAAGCGAAAAACCAACCAAGCAAGAATGAAAGGGACTCTAAGCTGTCGATCTCCAGCCCCTTCTCCCCTCAACGAACCATGTTGTTCTGTTTATACAGAAGATGCTGTGTCATGTTGTATCACGTGCGAAGAGAGTTAAGACGGGACAAACTGCAGAATGAATAGTTAGCTATGTCTCTTTCTTCTTTCTTCTCCATCTCTCCATCTCTCTCTCTCTCTCTATATATATATACAGTTATTGTAATATGTTGACTGTAACTGTGTTGTAATGGTTGTGATGTTTGTTGCTAAATAAAAACATTTTTTAAAGGTAAAAATAGTAAAAAAAATGAAGGAGAAAGGAAAGAGAAAGAAAGGAAAATAGTTAGGGGAGCAAGAAAACAAGCAAGCAAGCAGGGAATAATAGGAAAGGAGGGAGAGAGCCAGAAACAAAGAAAGCAGTACACTCACTCACTCACTCACTCACTCACTCACTCACTCACTCACTCACTCACTCACTCACTCACTCACTCACTCACTCTCTCTCTCTCTCCAGATTTGTGGCCTTACACGGGAATGAGATATGGTTTAGTTGGCGATGATAATGACGATAATGATGATGGTAGAGGTCGTTGCTGGTGCTGTTAGTATTGTTGTTGCAGTGGTGGTTGTTCGTGGTAGTTATGGTGATGATGATGATGATGATGATGATGATGATGATGATGATGATGATGATGATGATGATGATGATGATTTTCTCGCCCACAGATGAGCGCCGCCACAGTGCTGCGCCGCCACTCCTCCACGTCAAACGAGAATGACGTGAGGATGAGGAACAGCCGGGGCGGCGCGGGGCAAGGTCAGGGGCCGGGGCACAGTCAAGGTCAAATGCCAGACTCCCCACCCTCGTCCCCCTCCCAGCCCACGGACCGCGGTGTGCGCGTGTGCTGCTTCTGCTGGTGAGTGACGTCACGTCACGTCTGCAAACACAAGTCGTGTGTGTGTGCGCCGTGTTTGACAACAGCATTGCTATCTGCATGTAACCCTCGTTGATTATAATACATGTATTGACGATTTAGTTGCTTATGGCCCAAAGCCTGCCTTCACTTCACCCCAGTCTGTTCCTCGCCTCGCTGTTTGTTTGCTGTTGTTAGCGTCTGCTTTTATAAAGGATTCAAATATAAATATCCATGACGGGGGTCTTTCTTTCGATCTTTCTGAGACGACAAATGCTTATAACGTTGGCCATTTCAAGGCTTTGATGTAGAGATGTTCTGGCAAAGTGCTTGGGTTACTGTCACATTTGATAATTTTCGTGAACGCTTTTGTATTTAAATTTGGTTGAGGCTTTCAAAGAGTCTGACATTTTTTTATCTTTTATTTTTTTGCGCAAGCATCTACCATCAAGGAAAACAGAAGAGTGGAACAAACCCCAAAGATATGTATGTGAACGGTTGTTTTTTTTTAAACTGTTTTTTTTTTGTTTGAATTTCTGTTTGCGTATATTTGCATGTGTACATGAAACTGCTTCATAGTCTTGGCTGTTTGTCACTCGAGCTGTGCCTCACCTTAAGTTTTACAAGCAGCATTTGTAGCCATAACCACAGGGTCAAATCAAACGGGTACAGACTACAAAGGATAGAACACATCCCAACGCATGCATCGTGTCTGAATAATGTGGTGTTTGCGTTCGTTGGGGTTACCTATCCCAGTAGTTTAGGTAGAAATTAATAGTTACAACATTTGTTCTTGGGCCTGTCGTACAAAAATCCCAACATCTACTTTTTAGAATCTGCCTAGTTTTCCTTCTTTTTTTTTTTTGAGCCTTTTTTCTGGGTAACTACAGGTTTGCGGTCATATCCCGGGCAAATCAATGACTGACGGATTATGATGTATTGACAAAGAACGAATGTCGACTGCACGCCAAGACTTGTCTAGATATGCTCATTCTAGACGGGGCTATTGCATCTTCCTGCACAGAAGTTTGTCTCATCATTTCCTGTGCAGTATATAGGTGTTTTCGTTTTTGTGTTAGTGCGTGTGTTAGTGTGTTAGTGATTTAGGATTTTAGTGTGTGCGTGTGTGAGAGAGAGAGAGAGAGAGTGTGTGTGTGTGAGGGTGTAAGGGGGGTATTATTTATGTATGTATGCATGTACTATATATATATATGTGTGTGTGTGTGTGCGTGCGCGCGCACGCTTGTATATAAAATAATAATAATGCTTTTAATTAGCTTTTCTAAGCCTTATCGCTCACATCAATTCTGATACTGAATAATGAGACTGTACAAAATGCCTCACATAGTAAATAGGTCGAAAACAAGACATGTTAAATTGGAGTTCTCACATTTCCTAATGCAAAATAGTTCACAGAACTTATATTCATATTTTCTGTTTTTTATATATATATATACAAAGCAACTTTAAAGTCCAGATAATCCTTAAGATTCATGGGTTAATGTTTGAACTTTAAAAGACAGGGTTCTGCGAGAAATGAAGGAATTTTTGTGTTGCGTAGGGAAAATAAAAATAAAATATTTTAGATCATCTACACAATGGCAGTCACTTTGTGCACACTCAGGATTGATGGAGGGGTAACGTCAACGAGAGACCTTATTTATTGTTAACTGCAAATTGTTAACCCTTAAAAGACACACGGCACGTCTATGTTCACAGTGCGTTGGTTGACACACACTCTGGTTCGAATGGTAATCACAGTAAGCAGTTGACACACGTGTGATGCCCTCACTGACTGGGATGATAATCATAATAAACAGGATATGATAGAAATGACCTGTGCCACTTTTGCTGGTCACAGTCCATAATTAGCCATTTTTCGACGTAGTGATAAACAATGTTGATAAACAAGCAAATGTTGCTAAAAGATTGCATTTCTTACAGATCCCAAATCATGACTACATGGCAAAATTCGAACTTGGGAAACCCATCTGGGTGTACACAACTTATCTCGAGAATAAAACGTGTTATAGCATTTGCTTAGGATTCCTGTAATCAGCTAGAGTTAATGTACACTAGTATTTGATAAGAATACAATCCTTATAAAACGATGGGGTAAGTTGCACCTGGACGTCATTCGGAAGGTATAAGAGGTAATCATAATTTCTGTATCTGGGGCAGGAGGCGTCGTAAACAATACGAAGGTGAAGGAAGAAAAGTTTCAAAAATTTAATTCCTCGTCTTGCCTAGCCGAGCGGACGGCAAAACAAAATCCCTGCCCGGCCAAGCGCTTCGTGCTAATGCCATCAGCACGATCGTTCGGAGCCCAGCAAAGTCATTGATGAACCGCCGTCATTAAGCTCTTAGAACGAGCTGTCCTTCTACGGGAGCGGGGCTCCGGTGGGGGGTGGGCAAGGGGTTGGTTGGCTGGTTGGTTGTCGCTTGACGTCCGGTCGCAAACTAGATGTATATCAGGCTTCAAGGCCACCCAGTCACATAATACTGACACCGGGCCAACCAGTCCTAGTACTGTTCCCTGTAGTGTCAGGCGTCTGGCAGGGCAGCTACTAGATTGCCGATTTTTGAGTCTTAGGTATGACTCGGCCGGGGCGCGAACCAACGACCTCCCGCCTCGGACGAGGACGCTTTAACCATTAGGCCACCGAAGGATTTTCGGTGGGGTGGGGTGGGGGTGGTAGGGTAGTCGTTAAGGCGGTTGTGCTGAACTGACGGGCGTCCGGTGCCAGAGCACATCAAAGCTGTCGAGCTCCCCGTGGCAACCGAACGACATCCAGCCTGGGCTCCGTGCCTGCTTCACACTTCCTGTTTTCCGCCATTGCACTAAGCTGACGATGAATGATGACGGCATAAACACGGTCGACAGAGCTAAGGCCAAATCATCGTATAACTGGAGGCAGGAAGAAAGGACGGGGAGGGGGGAAGGGGACAGGAGGGTGGGGAGGGAGACAAGAGAGATCCGGATCGAACCAATCGGATTTTCGCGTCTGGTAATTAGGTCATATTTTTGCCCGGCCAAGTTATTCTGCGCACAACAGCAAGCACCGCGCATGCCCGGACGGAAGCAGATAGATGCGTGATGACTGGGTAATGCGATCCCAGAACCAGTTTCTCCAATCACGATGGCGCTGGTCTGGCTGCCCGCGCGAGGCACGGTTGTAGATTTCATTCACGTTCGAGCCAGCTCTTTGAAAACACGCAATGGCAGTACGTACATTGGTGGAGCGCTGAGCTGGCCGGCTAGACGCACCTCCCACTCCCCCCTTACCCCCACTCTCCTCACGCTATACTACTCTGTGCTATCTACAATTATTGTGCTACACAATAATCGCGGATGCAATTGTCGTGTTGTAAATAATTGCATCGGCTAAAACAATTCAGCAGAATGCACACACATCGCGCGCGCGTTCACGCACACATTCACCACCCTACACATTACATTACAGAACACTGGTGTACACTACACATGCAGTACAACAGCAAATGTATCAGTTTCCAAAAAATCAACAACATATGCAAGAAGGCATACAAAATATGTTGCACTGCAGAGCCATAACTAGCGCATCCGTTTTAAAAAAATCAATCAACTATAAATACATGGATGTGCGCCTATACACACATTGCATTAGACTACGCACAGTACCCCAATAATTGTATTAGTTAACACATTTCAATCACAAATGCTCGCGTGTAATATCCCCACCCCACCCCCCCCACCACCAGACCTTCCCCCCACACAAGCACACACGACACTACATTAAGCTTACAATCCATTCCAATTTCAACAGTTTACAAAATCAACAAACATAATGCACGCGAGGATGCTTTCGTACACAACAGACCACAGCACTACAGTACAACACATCGACTACATCAGTTTACAAAAAAAATCAGCCACAAACACTGGTACCGACGCACGCACCTCATCGCTCCACACACTACGCTACCTCCCGATACAAAACAATTGAAAAATATCAAGCACAGCTGCAGTACATGTACAGATACTGTCAGATCACTGCCGCCCGGCCAGTTCTTCCAGGAAAGCGATCGTTAAAATCAGAGACTGTTTTCGAGGGACCCCCGACTGACAAAGTGGCCTTGCAGCAAGCAGCCTTTTTGTTTTCCTCGTTAACTTACTTTTAAAAAGTAAGAAAAAAGAAAAAAAAATTATTAAACAGTTGGTGTCGTGAGAGAGTTTGAAACGCTCGGAGGAGATGAGACGTAAGTCGAGGGGTGGGGGTGAGGGTGAGGGTGGGGAGAAGTGTCGTCTGCAGGTGTGGACGGCACACTGTGGCCACCTGCGCGTCCCTCGAAGGACAGTCTCCTGCCAGAAACTATTCAAGAACCAATCGCCACAAACACGGTTTTTTTAACAGTAAGATGGATAGATACCCATTTTCTACTTGTTGAGTTTGAAGTAGAAATCTTTCGCACAGAAAATTAAATGCACTCGAAGAAAATCGACCATGAACTTTTTGCTACAAATCCTGAAGACAGGTTGTTGTTGTTGCTGGGTTTGGATGGACAGTGCTTCCATCGGGATTTTGCACTAACCACTTTATGACCAGAAACTAACTGCATTGTAAATTCTATTATATATTACCGTAATTTTGTTTGAGAGGTCAAGGAGGTTTTTTTCTAGATTCAGGACGAAGTTATTATAGTTGTACATGGCATGATTAAGGTCTTTCCTTTCCAGTTTTTTTTAGGTTGCACTCTAGCAGTAGATGTGGGTGCTGAGTCTGTTCCCAAAACTGCAGCTAAATAAATCTTTGTGAGCCAGATGGTATTCACCATTTAATCTCATTCGAGCTCTTCTGGTTTGGTTTGCGCTGTTGGAATTAAATATTGTGAGCTCGTTACTTGGTAATTCTTTTATTTTTCTCCTTGTACCCTTGGCTTCATCCTTACAAGAAGAAGACAGGAGAAGATTGTCCTGTTTTTAAGGTATGTGTCACTCGACTTTGTGAAATCGCCTGAGCGGCGCTGATTGAATCCTCAGTTGGTTCTCGAGACTTTAAGACAGACGCAAACTATGAGGGCGAACGCGTTTCACCACCACGTTAATGACCGGAAGCCAAGCGGAAGGATAGATGGGATTCTTGTGCAAACGTTAACTGGATTACATGGGGTTTCGTGTCTCCTCTCCACAAGAAGAAAAAAAAGTTCCACACAAAATTGCTCCGAATGAATGTCTTCTAAAGTCGTGAGTGGCGATGCAGCCTGGCCCCACTGTAGGGGCTTATGCGTGTAGTGGTGCTATCCTACTCCCAGGTCTTCGACAAAAGTACAAAACAGACCCAGTCCTTTTGGCATGGTTCCGGAGAGGATATCAGGGTACCAGTTCATACCCTAAGGGCCATCGTACTCTCGGCGGTCTGCTTCGTGGGGTGAGTGGTATAGGATCTGGGACAGCGATGTGCTTTTCGGGGCGCTGCACCTCGGGTGTAGCCCTTGTCTCGCGGCGAGAGGGTGCGCGAGTGAGATGCTAGGACTCCCGTCGAGAGGCACAAGTGTCATCATGACTGGCGTCGACATCTTCAATCACGCAGCGATTTTTCTTCGTCGCGGTCTGTATTCAGACCTACGCCACGCCTGGCACCGACTGAGGCTAGCGTGCAATGGCCGTGCGCAGCTGGTGCACCGATAGAGAGGTTCTCTAGCACTCAAGCCTCAGTATTTACGATGTCGGCCAAAGAGGAGGAGGCTTCCCGTCAGCGAAAACTTTTCCGCGTGTTTGACCTGATTTCCAGATTCGCAATCGAAAGGTGTCGCGGCTGGTTTAGGTTCCGAGTGTTCCATTCATTGCTTGCTCCCCGCCGACATCTTTCACTGGGGTACGCAACTGGCCTTCACTGTACCAGTTAGATCACTTACTAGTTGGGTCTAGCTGAAACTGGTTCTCGGCCCCCACCCCCTTCTCTCTCTCTCCCACTCACCGAATAAACTGTGCATGGGTTTTGCGCGTCTAGGGTGGAAGGATTTTATTGACCTAACCCACCCAATGCATCTGTCTCTCGTCTCGTCCCCACACCCCTTTCTCTGAATTTCTCAGAGAGACCAAGTGCACAAGGAGCCCAGTTCGCTCTTTATGTCCGAAAAGGTCTAGCGCAGAGAGAGAGAGAGAGAGAAGAAAGAACAAACGAAGGAAAACCGAACTACGTCTTCCACTTTATCAGGGCAGAAACGACACACTTTTTTTGGGGGGGGGGTATATTTCAGTACGTCATTTATATCGATTGCTCTCCTTCCAGTTCTCTCTGTTTTCGATCCCTCGATCCCTTTCTGCGTGCGTGTGTATGAATGTAAGGGAGGATAGGAGAGGGTTCCGAGAGAGATGGAGGGCAGAGTACAACAGAGGAGAGAGAGAGAGAGAGAATTTCGGACAAGTTTCCGAGACCCAGAGGAGGTAAATATTCAGTGATGGCATGGCCTTGGCGAACTGCCCCTGGA
Source organism: Lanistes nyassanus (assembly GCA_004794575.1). NCBI lineage: Eukaryota > Metazoa > Mollusca > Gastropoda > Architaenioglossa > Ampullariidae > Lanistes > Lanistes nyassanus. The sequence continues at coordinate 253,071 of SMGT01014169.1, forward strand.
GGGGACTGCCATCTGACATTTCTCCTCGTTTCGCGCAAGTTCTTTCTACACTCTATCGACATCTCTTCTGCAGCCGATGGTCTAGGGTCAGAGGTTGATGCCTTCCAGCTCCAGAGACCACGACACTGGGCTTGTCAGTCAGCGGCAAAATATCGCAACCCCCACCGCCACCCCCACCCCGCGCTCTTCGGACAATATACGTCACTACAGCCCTGGTCATGAAGGTCGGGTGTTGCTATGAAATGCAGGCATGAGCCTCTGCGCGAGCAGAGAGAAATCGCACGTGTCTTTCGCGTAAATGCCAACATGCACGTTACCTCTTCACGTAAGTGGACGCTAACGTTTTCGCGCAGACCCGCACGCACGAACACACGCAAATCGACGAACAGCCGTGGACATAATGACAAAAAGTGTCATTATGATAACGTAGTACCATGCATTATCTTTTCATCACATCAGTCTGCGGACCAGACACGCGATTCAGCGTACCGCACCCCAACAGATATTTTTTAAAAAAAGCTGGGGAATTAATTCTGCGACGCGGCAGCAGGTGTTAAGCCATCAAGTCTAGTGCTTGGCGATTCAGTCACAGCTGACACCAAACAAACATAACGAATCGGGTACGAACCTACCACTCCTGTCGTGGTCGTCGTCTTAGGTTGAGAGTCTTCGCTGGGTGAGCGCACACCGCAAACAAGCCATCACTCCCTCCGACAACCAGGGAATCAACAAGGTCAAGGACGTTGCGCTGACAGTTTGTGACATCATTAAGAAAATGGCCGGCCCGCGCTCCGGCGCTGGCTTGGTGCATGACGTAAGCTCGATGACGTCTGTGAAGGCTTAGCTGGAAAACAAATGAGACCTATTTATGGCGACAACGGCAGCTGTGGAATAATATACAATGCTTCGAAGGGATGTTTTGGGGCGGGGGGTGGGGGTGGGGGAATGTCGACGCTGTCTGTAGAACAGTCCTCTCTGCCCGTTTGCGTTCACGACATGTCGCCTTCCAACATCGAAATTCTTTGTGTAATAATGTGACCTGAATACACCCCCACCCACCCACCACCACCTCCCCCCAGCTCACACAAACGAGAGAAAAAAAAAGAGATGATGACATTATTTCTAATGTGCAGGCTTGTGCAGCACGCCAAGACAGATTATTGACTGCGTGTCGCTAAAACAGACTGGTATGACGTCCCTTAGCTGAACGCCCGCGTTGAATAATGAAGGCAAGCTGGTGCGAGACACCACGTGCGCGCGAGCCGGCGAGCAGCTACGAGAGAGAGAGAGAGAGAGAGAGGGCGGGG
>SMGT01014169.1:254395-287215 GCA_004794575.1 Lanistes nyassanus
GCAGGCAGCCTCGAGAAGAGACCGAGCGAGAGAGAGAGAGAGAGAGGCTTGGGAGCTGTACTAGGGCTATGTTGATGAGAAGTCGATTCCGTAGCCATTGAAGGCTCAACACGGCTGTAGATTGTGTCTGTCTACCTGGAGCTATCTTCCTCTTTCCCTCCGACCTCCCCCGGTCGAGCAAACGGCTTCCCGCTTTAGCCAGGGAGAGACCGGGTAGTTTCATCGTCAGGCCGTGGCCTACAGTCCACTTGCAAGCTGGGTCTGGCCTAGACTCCATCTCCTGTCGTCACAGCAACCGGGTTTCAGCCGACGCCGAGCAGCCAGTGGTGCGAGGACAGGCAGCCTCCATGCTCTCCCCTTGGCACCGAGCGTCAGCACGTCTGCGTGCACAGGCGTCGCTTGAGCTGTGACGACAACAACGTTCGCTGGGCCTGACGCAGACAGCACCGCCAGTTTCCGACAACGACCGGCGAGATCCGATGCGGGGATACGGACATCGTCTTCCAGGCTGGTCCATCTCTTGTGTTTTCAGAATAACTCCCCTGGCGGTTGGGGAGAGCGTACCAGCCCCCAGAGTGTGTCAGTGAATGACCAAGGGGCTGTACTGCGTACGTCAGTTTCTGCACTGGATATACAAGAGCTGTCAGCGACACACGGAGTTTACGAACCAGCCCGCTACAGTCTTCGTCTGTCACTGGATGTTCGGACCTTGGAAAGCCTTGGTGTCAAAGTTAAGGTGTCTTTCTACCTTTAGGTCTTATTTTCTGTATATAATTTTTTCTCTTGTTCGCCCCTGACGTCGCGGAGAAGCAAATCTTCAAGGAGGATTGTTGTATTGATTGGTGTGTATGTCTCCTGGAGAAATAGTGCAAGGAATGATTTGTGCTGCTGGTGCCAAGGCACACATATAACAGGTCCGCGACATCCTTGGAGTAACACCTTCCGCCCATCGTGGGACGCACTTCCCTGATGCGAATGCACACAAGCGAACGCAGAAGATAAAATAAGTTTGAAAAAAAAAACCCAGGTGTGCTTGGCCTGTGTGTCGGATCTGCCTGGTGACGTTCGTCCGAGCAGCACACAAAATAAACCAGGACGTGCGTACGTCACGCCAGCTTGCCGTGTGTCATCCATCGTCAGCTGTGTCGTGTCGTGCTGCCTTCAGCGTCTGCCGGCGAGGGGTTTCGCGTTTTGTTTCTTCCTCTGCATCGTCGCATGTCCCCTTCCTTTGCTCTCGGAGTGGCCGAGGGTGCCCCAAGTGCTTGAGGTCAAACAGCGACCCTGGCCCTGGCACTGGCGTCCCATTCCTCCATGACGTCCGGCAACAGTCGGCCGCCACAGGGATCCAAACACTGGCTCTTTAAATGGTGAGTGGATTTAGACAGGAGATCTTTCGATGCCGAGTAATTCCAGACGTTGTCTTTTTAACTAAAAAAAAAGTTGTTGTTTAAAAATTAACAAGAAATTGGTAAGTAGTTCTGAACCTTGGTTCTCGAGGGAGGAATGGGTTAAAACATTACCCAGTGTGGTGGACAGTTCAAGACTAGTGCTAGCAGTTGTGAGGTCTTTGAAAAGTGTCTCCAGGGACTGACTCCTTCAAATCTCTAGTAAATTCAAACGTAAATAAATAGCAGCTGGCTGCAAACTCAGTCACAGTCCCGTAGCTTTTCTGAGGGCTGAAACAAGTTTCAGAAAGTCTCTTTCCCAGCGAACTGAAACAGGTTTTAAAAAAGTTGGCTTTCTCTGCAAACTGAAATGTAAGATTATCTTTCTCTGAAATTGAAAAAGACTTAAGAAAGTCTTTCTGTTCAAACTGTCCGAGAAAGTTCCGAGGCTTCCGCGCACACAGTACAACACGATGCGACATCGCACAGCACAACACGGTCGTGCTTTGGCTGCCATAACGATTGAAATGACGACTCTTTAAAATGCCCGTTTTGATCGTCTTTCTCTTGGAACTGAAACAAATTCTAGAAAATACAATACGATACAGCAAGGCGGATAGGTGGGCAGGCAGCTGTTGCAAAGAAGTCTTCTTGTGAACAACTGAGGAAAGCTGGGGTTTGTTTCTAATTATAGAGAGTGAAAGCCTAACACATTTGACACATATAATGGCCTACGAAGGATCGATAACTCTTTCTGCTGTTACCTTCGACACTGTAAAGCAGCATCTGAATTCAACTCCAGGCAGAGTAAGCCGTGACCTCGTGACCTCACTTCGCGAGAGAACAGAGGCACTTGGCTAGTGCGAAAGGGACGGCATTTCTTGCAAAGCTGTTTTATTTGTATCAGAAATGGCCGAGGAAAGGGTTTGGTTGGCTGGTTGGCTGGCTGGCTGGTTGGTTGGCAACCGCCGTCTGTAGAACCTGTAAAGAGGTGTCATGTTACACATTTTCCAAGTAGGGGACGCATTATAATGCAATGAAAGACGACACAATTGTGTTTGCTGTCTGAAAACCCTGAAACGACATGTATCCAGTGTGGTCTCTTTTTGTTTAAATTCTACCAGCACATGGGGTTTCGCTTGTCTGACAGAGGAAATCGATGCAGTCCAGTATAATATTGCTAACCATGTTCTGCCTCCTGTGATAACGTACTTGTGGCCAAAAATACCATAACCCTAATTGTAAGTCTCCCCATCCCCCCCCCACCCGATTGTCTTGGTGGTAAGCTATGTATTTGCGACTGGCCACCTCCGGAAAAGGACTGACAAGGGCTTTGTGGTCGCAAAACTTCGCGAGTGAGGTTAGGTCGTCATCTCCGCAGGTCTGACGTCATGACGAAGCTTCATTCACGATCGTCGGGGCACACGACGATGACTGATGATATACTTCAACTTCCTGCAGCAAAGGGATTCAATTTTATCTAAATCTAATCAGATCTCCTGTGCAGGCGCTATAGTCAGTGGGATGACGTGAGGAGGAACTCCTGTAAAGACAGATATGTGTAAGTCTTTTGACATATTTGCATAATTTTTTCCGTTAAAAGGTGCAGTACTAGGGTCACAGACACCATTGCAACAGATTTCTGTATTGTTTGGAACCGTATGGCAGAAGCTATAGACCATATAATTATGTGCATACATTTTGTACACTGTAAACATAACATGGGTGATTATACATGCAACGCCGGGTGATTATAATGGTTTAGGATTATAACACAAGGATGGGCTGCTTGAGTCTTCGTCTTTGCCTTTAGCTTCTATTTTCTGAAAATCATCCAAACTCCTTTCTACTGTGTGAATGTTTCAATCATTTACCCTAGTATGCAGACCGCCTCGGTGGTCTAGTGGTTAAGGCGTCTGCTGGGCTCATTGAATCTCTTGTTTGGTCAAGCGTGACTGTTCCTATGCTGAAGGATGGCATTCACGCCTTTGCCATGAAACAGACTGCATGAAACGGTCGGTGTGTCCCAACCCTTGGATAGGGCTCAGGGTGACCTCCCCTTGCTGACTGGGTTCTTCCGGGGACAGAGTCTGTCCTTCGCTTCTTTTGGCAAACTCCAGAATGAGAACTTCTGTTTGCTTGCGAATTGTTCAGTTTCCCTAAGAGATACCTCTGGTGGGGTGTGGAGTTCTGTCCGAAATAAGTTTGATGCTTCCTTGGACACAGTGGATAATTTTTGTAACGGACACCTGCTCGCGATTCTTGTCAAAAGAACAATCTAAGGGGTCTATCTTCACCTTGTATTTTCTATAGACCACAGATACAGACACAGACGCACGCACACACACACACACACACGCCCCTCACTCAAAGGGGGAAGGGGGATTCAGGACGTGAGCACAGTACGTTTTGTTAGGCTATAGACTGTTATAGCGATTCCTTGAATGGTTAGTGTTTAAAGCTGTTGACGTCTTTGCTACACCGAGATTTGATTGAAAGTGCAGGAATGAGACTCCACACTGCATAACAACCAACCAACCAACCAAACAAACAAACAGACAGACAGACAAGCAAACAGACTGACAGACAAATTACGGTTTGGCTTTGAAATGAAGTATTTGCAGTAGGAGTTGAAAGCCAAACCATTTGAATGCAGTAGGCAGTACAGCATGAAACAGTCCGGAAACTCCTGTTTCGACCATCATCGTTACTTGAGGTGACGTGCGGAGCAGATGAGATAACACGGGAGTTTCCGGTCAGTGGACAGCGATGAGCCCGGCAGAAAGATTAAGCTGGCTGATTTCCCATGCAAAAGTTAAGCCCCTTGCAATTTTAGTCGCCTCAGCTCTTTTGAACCCCTCAGGCAGTCAGTACGTCTGTTCGAACGTCCATTGGGAATGTGTGTGTACGTGTGGAGAGAGGAGTTCCTGATGTATGCGTTTAAAAACAGTGATGTGGAAGCAGTGAAGGTGAGCGCTTTGTGGTCTCAGCTTTGAAACTTTTGGGTCACCAGGGAAATTTAATGATCCTGTGACTTTGAGGGTACCAGAATCACATGGCGTCATCTACTGTTCCTCTAAACTTTTACAAATATCAAACACTGCGTAACACAAGCTACAGCAGCTGCACTATCACTTCAACCATCACAACCACCAAGAAAAAACAACAACAACAATAATAACATTAATAGAAGAAGGAAGGCAGGGCCCTGGCCGAGTTCTGGCGAATCTTCTCCACCACCACATCCACCCCCACCACATCGTCAGCTGTTAAAAATGCTGTGAACAGGTTCATTGGCGGTAGGATCTGTCTGAAGTGACGTCACTTCAAGAGGTAAAGAAGCGTTTAATTGAAAAACATCTGTTGAAAGAGCGGGGGCCGGAAGTGACGTCACGTCTAGTTAAAGCAGTCAGCGAAACGTGGAAATGACAGTTGGAACTGCCAGACAAGATTTTCCTTCAGACGTGGAATGTTTGGAATGTAAAGAAAGAAATAAAACTCGCGCATCATGCTTCATTCTAGTCCCGAAAGTATCCTAGATGCACCCCTCGTGGCCCCCATACAGCCCCTACGATAAACATCGGCAGCAGATGCACGTGAGGACCCGACGGGCCGCTCGTGCCCACACCGCGCTGTTGTTGTACTTCCAGTCTGTCTTTGTTTGGCTATCGATTTCTTCTTTAATTTTTCAAGGGGTGTTAATTGGCGTCATTAGGAGACGAGTGGCGTGGCTATTGACAGACGGTTGTCCGGAGTTTCTGATAGTTGCCTCTCTTTGCCCTTCTCCAGGCAAGTGAGCATCTGACGGGGACTTGTCAGCCTTGACCTCCGGCCTGCGCAGCGTTGTGCCATACGCATGCGCCGTGTACTTGCGACAGTCGATCCAACTCACGCTCCTAACCCTTCTTCTCTCTCTCTCAACCCTCCCTTCTGACGCCTCAGAACAGTCCGAAATGAGTTCCCGGACATGCAGTGCGCATGGCCTTTTCATGGACTGCCGAATTTTTCCGTTTTGGCATGTACTTGTCGCCCAGCTGTCGATGATACGGAATGTTTTGAAATAACGCTATTCGTCATTTTCCGCCGTTAGTTCATTCTGCAGTGAACATTACAGATATCGGATCGAACGCTGGTTCGTGCATGGATCTATCTTCCACGCTGCGATGATAAATATTAATGCTTGTATAGCAGCCTGGCCTTTGATAAGAGTTTGTTACAAATAAGTTAAGATTATGCATAGCAGGTCCGGATAATTGCTTTATTGTCTTAATATAAAATTGACATCCCATTACTGCATTTATTTCAAACTTATTGCTTGGTGTTGCAGGACTATTATAAGCTGTAAATGAAACATCACTAATGCGTTGAATCCACGCAATAAATAAATAAATTAATTAATTAATTCTCTTCCCACGAAATGTTTCGCGAGAAATGTCGGGTATTCGCGTTGTCTAGTGCGAGCTGATAATACACTGCTTAATATTAAGCCTCAGTTATTTATTATCCCTTCTTTCATTTTTCATGTTAAATATTCATACACATGCAGTTTCACACTACTTTGCTGCCAGTCCATTAGAAACGGATTTAACGCAAATGTTAACGACGGAGGATAATTACTTTTGTCACTAGCTGCTAACATCTAGCGAATGTAGACAGCGCGTGTAGACAACGCGCGTTTGCTTTGTTCTGGTAAAAGTATGTCAGTTTTGATGCGGGCTGTCTCCGATTTCCTTGCGTCATTGGAATGTATCCGATTGCGCAAACGGGTGGAAACAACCCAATGAGCGCGTGGAGGTAAGGGTGCCCCTTCTTGTCGCCACGAAAAGAACGAACGAACGCGCACCCCTTTCTGGATCAGATCCACAGGTAATATGACCGACGACCGTAGCCTGCCTCTAAAGTCTGAAGCAAAACTAACGCGTTTGACGGTCCTGAAACAGTATGGAACCTCACGGATATCTGTTGTTTGCAGCGACTAGAAGGGCTTTCCTTTCCAAGCTGAAAAGGTAAAATGTTCTGTATTCTGCTGACAACCTTTTAATAAAGCCTGAGGAAAGGGTTTAGGTTTGGTTGAACCACTTAATGTAAATTTTTAAAATTTATTCTAATTGTATTTCTTCTTTCTGCCATCCAAGTGGCGTCTTGTAAATAGTTATGTGTTCTCTTTTGTTGTTGCAATTAGAACGCAGCAGATTTGTAGCTTAGATGTTATGGGTTTTTGTTTCTGTATTTTGCTGACTATAGCTCGACGGATCAATGGGAAGAACAACTTTTTCGATAGTGTTTTTAAGGCTCAGTGGCTAGACATTTGTGCTGAGGTCATTTCAAAAAGGGGGTTCGTAAACAAGTTTCCTATGAGATCTCTTCAGGAACAGCCCCGATTATCTTGCTATTGCCGTATGACATATTCCACAACGTTTTTTGGAAACCTGTTTCAGAAACTGTCCGTCTCCTGTTTTCATCCCTTACAACATGATCTATTTTCGTGTTGTATTTCGTCAGTCCAAATGGTTTCCAAAATCGACAGGTCTCGTCATCGAATTTAACTAAAAAAAAAAAAAAAAAGACTATACTTTGACCCCTTTATCCTAAAATAGTATACTTTTGATCGCATTGTTAGAAATACATTTGACCGTATTGCTATAAACCAGTAAATATTTGACTGCATTTCTATAACAACCAAACACCATCGTTTTCCGGTGCGCTCGCTATAACTCTGTTTTTAGCCTGAAATACCAGACTAAGCTGAGACTTGGGGGAAAAATATGAAAAACCATGACGAACAGCAGAATTCCTGCGCATGTGTTTGCGGTGGTGATTTCTAAAACAACATCAAAACCCTTTCTGAGGTTTTCTGTTTTTGAAAATACTTCCACCTATAGATGATTTTGCGCTGTGTGGAAAGGGGGAAAGGGGCATCTGGGAGCGGGTGGGAGGAGAATCTGATAATTGTAGCGATGTTCTGGACTGGTGTAGGTAGAGTTCTGGTCCATAACACAGCTGACAACTGTCCTTTCAGTGCCCATGTCGCGGAGTGTCGCCTTCCGTCAGAGGTTGTGCCTACTGGTCGATCGATGTGCGGAAGTGCTGATACTAATCTTTATTTTCATCTTATTTCATTGCTGAGTTTATTGTTGTGATACCCTGCTGTACACTGCTGTGATACCCTTCTGTACCATAATGTGATACCGTACTATATATATATATACTTTAATAGTTTTGCCAAAGATCTTTTAGTTTAGCTTAATCCAAGTAGTTTGAGCAAATGTTACCTTTAGTTTTTTTTAAAAATTAATCTATTAAGAGGATGGTTATTCACTACATGTCTAGTGTATTCCGTCACATATTGTCTCAGGGACTTTGGCGAGTTGAGGGGGATTTTAGATTTAGTGCAAATTATGGTAATGACATTTTCATTTTGCTTCATTTCCTTACTTTTCTTCTCGCTGTTATTTTATTGCTAGTTTTGAAACGAATGTTGCTTCTTCTGGTTAAATGGAGACGTTCATCTTGATGGTTTTTGTGTCTAGTTAAGCTAATCTTCTTCTTTTCCCTTTTATTCCAACGTAAGAGAGCTCCCAGAGAAGTTCTACCTGTATTCCTGTGTAATAACCCAAATTCTCTTCTAGTAGTCTTCTCGAAAATATCTTTTTTGCTCCTAACGCGTCGTCTCGCTTGCTCATTCTCACACAACCGATGTTAAGAGTACGACAATACACAGGCGGAGCGAAAACACCATATTACTTATCAATGGATTCACAGGAATTGAGCCCCCGTTCACCTACAATTTCCCCAAAGATTAAGTAAGATAGCTAAGTAACAAAGTGAAAGGTGACTATTATTTAAACACAAATGAGTGAAGATGACACAGTGGTCTCATTCTTCAAGGGGATACTTACGTCAATCTAAGCTAGGCCTGCAGATCAACTGTCATACAAATCTCCTGCCATCACCTGCTGTGTGCAAATAACAACAAAAGGGCCCACATTCGTTGCCCAGTTGCTTGAATTCTTCTGTTCAAAAGAATTGAAAGACCAGTGAAAACTGCATGCTCTACAGAAGCCGGTAGTCAAAATGAAGCTGAAGTGTACCTCATTAATTTATGTAGCGACCAGCAACAAACCTAATGGACTATTTTCATCGCAACAGCAAGATTACCACGTGTATACGTGTAAACGTCAGAGCAGGTGCAGCGCAGGATAATCAGTGTCCAAAACGTGCGTGTGGCTCTCCGATGACCTGCACTCGAGCAAGGTACCGTTGTTGCATGGACAGAGCCAAAGCTCCCAGAGTCATTTGCGGGATCCCCTGCCACTCCTGCTGAAGCTAAAGGAACAGCTGGTTGAGGTCAGGTGGCAGCGGATGGTTTTACCAAAGACGGCCCAGAACATTCCACAGGTACTTGATGGGGTTGAGGTCCGGTAAATTTGCTGGCCAGTCCATGCCAGTCACTTGTGGTGCTGCAGGAAGGTGGTGACAACACGAGCCCTGTGTGGTCCTGCATTGTCATCCTGTTGAACAGCGCCTGGTCCCATTGCCTACAGCTCTGACAAAACGAAGGGCTGCAGAATGCCATCCTGTAGACAACGTCAATGATGTTGTCTTGCCCATGGCCCATGTGTTCCGTAGGCCATGCCCATTCCTTCTGAAACGGTGATGGACCAGCCACCGAACATGGAACAGCCCTCCCTAAGAGTGGCACCATGATAGCGCTGAACCTAACGCACAACGACGAGGATTCTGTCATACTGGATCGATCTGGCAATGCGGAACTCATCGGTGACGAGAAATCTGTCCCACTGCTGGCAGCTTAAACTAGACGACACCGTAATCAGCATCACTGAGTTGTCGTTCTGGGGGTATGGTTACAAACTGTATTTAACTGTCATTAATATCCAGGCGCAACAACAGCTCCATTGTGTTAACATTACGCATGGCCTTCACGTACCTTGAGGGTTTTCACCCGTTCAGTTTTGCTTTGTCACCTGTACGAGTTTGGCATTGATGTCCAGAGAGCACTTGCTTGACTGCCTACGCTGGTGTGCACGAACGCCCCAGCATTGTTTTCACTGACTTTCACCGTTGCAGCAGGAAACACACTGCATCCAAATGTGAGGTTTTGGGTGTTGTGTTCGACTGCAAATTTCACACGTCCGTGATCTGCCTGCCCAAGTGCAGCTGGTCTTTTAATTCTTTTGAGGCGTATAGCTAACGGCTGTGGTGTTAGCGTTACTATCGACTTTGAGCTTCAGCCGCTTGTCGTGCATCTTGCCCCGTGTGTGTGTGTGTGTTTTCGTTTTTCCTTCTTCTTCAACGGAGTCCTGTTGTGGCTGCCTGTAATTTTTCGGCGTTTCTAGTTAGTGGATGTGTGGATGCGTGGCCATCTGCCCGCTCGCTCACTCACTCACTTTTCAAGAGGAAAATAGTTTGAAACCAGAATATTAGATATGTATGGTATGTAAAGTACGGATATGCACAATTTGGGACATATTTCGAATGGAGGGGAGCATTAGGTAGTTCGATACATGTTGCGTTCAACACTGTTCCTGAGTCCTCTTTTTATTTATTTATTAATTAGTACCGCGCTACAGTTAATGCGAATGAACTTTTGCCATATTACGTGGCTATGTAAAAGGTATTTTCCAAGTTTTTATGGCCCAACGTTACTCATCGTGGGATAATTTCCATAATCAACTATTGTGGATCCTATATTTGTGGGAAACGTGCCTCAATCTCAGTATCATTCTTTGTGTGTGTGTGTGTGTGTTTGGATGACATCATTTTTACGTCATCTGCGGCGGATTTTCCTCACACAAAAGAGACCACATAAAAACAAACCCATAAAAATCTAGCGTGACCTGTGACGAAGCGCATTAAGTGTACATAGAAGGATTTCTTGTCTGTGTTTCAGCCTGGCAGTAAAGAGCGGTGCAAATCAGCAAGAGCGAAGCAAGGACGCCAAGTTGAACCCCATGCCTGAGAAGGACGAACCGTGAGCTCTTACCGTGTTCCCTTTTCCTTTGCGTGTGTTTGTGCGTTTGTTTCTTTGCTACTTTGCGCGATTGCGTAGCTTTCTGGGGGATTTTAAAAAATTTCTTCTTTTTTTAAATTGTGCCTTTTGCGTCTTTTTTTTACCTTCTTTGTTTTCTTTCCTTCTTTCCTCATAAAGTGTTGTCCATAGAGCTATTAACACTCATCTATGCTGTAAGTATTTAGGCCTGTAAATCTGTCACGCGTCAGACGTTTATGACGTACACGTCAGCTCACTCTCAATGTGGCTCCCATCAGGAGACAGCGGGGGGCCGCCAGATTTGTTTCTGTTCGTCAGAGGACAGCAGGGAGCTGTCTTACGTATGTCAGAAAATGACGATGAAACCTGTCTTTTTGTCGATACCTAAGCGGGAAGGACTTTCCGCACGGTGCTGGTTTTTTTTCCCCCACTTCGCTACAAGATTGAATCCGTCGTCTGGGAGCCGACCCGGAACAGCACGTGCAGGTCTTGAAACAATGACGCTGTTTCGGGGTGGGGGTCGTTTAGTCAGGCGGACAAAATTTGCAGAATTTCGATGCCTGCCTGTCATCTCCTTGGCTGCTTGCCTCCAGCTAGAACTGCTCATACACTCATTTGTTCGGAAAAGGCGATCCTCCTTTCTTCTTTTTTTTTTTGGGGGGGGGGAGGAGGAGGGCTGTGCAGATGAGCTGTTTGTCCCAGGCGATCCGAGTAAAACCTGCTCTTGTACACAGGTCGGAAGCCTAGACTGACAGGGCACCATAGGTGACAAGACAGACCTCAGGCTCCAGCGTGAGTCAGACGCAAACCTAACCGAAAACCGAAAGTGAACGGTGGAAAACGTGGTTGGTGTATTGCGCATTTCCACTGAATGCCTTCACCTGCACTTCCTATTAGAACACGCAAGACAATGTCATAGGGGCATATTTGTCCTGCAACAATCCCCACGGAGTTTATTATCCAGAAAAATCGGTGATAATGAACTCTTTCAAGTTTCTTATGGTGGTGCCTGTCCGGTGTCTTGGTCGTCGTTTCTTTTAGTTTTTATATTTATACATTTTTTCGAATCTGAGGAGATCTCCTGTCCTTGTCTTTACACAGCGTACAGCACAAAGTGCACATTGCGCGGAAAATCTGCGTCTGCGCAGAGAAAACGTGGGCACATCTTGCGTAAACCGACATTTTGGCGCACTGGCATGGGTCCTTGAATCAGCAGTGATGTATCGTGAGGCGAACTTCTGACGATAGTTGTGAGAAGGCTTTCTGTGCATTCCTGGGCACGAATAAGAAACTCTTGTCCCGCTATCAACGTCGTAGGAATAACTTTATCTCGCTACCTACAGAGAATCCATTCGACTCACATCATCACGGCTAACTGACCTTTACATTTACTTGTGTTTATGTTAACTAAACATGTGGTGCTTAAGACCTCTCCCCACCAAAAAAATAAATAAAAAATAAAAGACATTCACATTCTGCGTGTATTTCCTTCTGTTGTCCATGCTGTAAATACCGCTAACACAACCTCGCATCATTTTCTTTCTCCTTTCGATTTTCTTTAGGAAACAAAATGAAAGTTTCGTAGGGTCTACATGAAAAAACACCCCGCCAAAATATCATTCAAACATGCATTCCCGCACATACCTAATATATATTGTCGATTTTTCTTTTTTTTTTTTTAAAACTGTAGTCTTCTGGTGTTTGCATACCCCTGTGTCTGTGTGTGTGTGTGTGTGTGGGGGGGGGTGCATGTGTAAATCTGTTCATGTGTTCGTCTGCATGTACTGTCCCTGTGTGTGTATGCATACTCGCCTGCGAGTTTTATGTATTATGCGCACACATGCGCGCGCGTGTGTGTGTGCGTGCTCGCCTGCAAGTGTTATGGGCACGTGAGAGAAAGAGAGAGAGAGAGGGTTTGTGAGATAATGTGTAAGGGAGGGAGAGACAAGAGAGACTAAGGGGGGGGGGGCGGGAAGAGGAGAGCGCAGGAGCAGGAACGAGAGATGACGTGAGACAGAGAGAGAGAGAGAGAGAAATTGCAAGAAAAGCGAAATTGAAGGACACACAAATGCAGATGCCGGGGTGGGAGTCGGTGGGATTAGGGCCGAGAACGGACTGCGGTTGTGCCGCCAAGATGTTGATCTGTGGAAACAGACGTCGCCTGGAGGGCAAGGGTTAGAAAGAAGCGCGCTTGCATGCGCAGACACACTCAAAAGCGTGCTTGCCCATCGATTTGACGCATGTGCTGAGCGCGTGCCCGCACACGCGCTGGGTAAGCCGACACGCATGGCACGTATTGGACATCCGCGGTCTGAATACCTTGTGTTACGTCATTGTACAGAAGCAGTGGACTCAGCAACACGGAGCCTTTGATTTTTGTTTTGTTATTGAAGCAGCCCGTAAATATTCTCATAAATATTCAAGCGTTTTGTTAGATTGTACTGACAGGGGCCAGAAAAATGTTTCACCCTAACTGCTTGGAATCCGTGATCACTGTCTGAACCTCAGTTGATCGTACTTTCGGAAGACGATCATTTTTTCCGAATACCAAAACGGAATACAAAAGGCAGCAGACGTTTGACATTGTTTTAGACTAATCCATTTCGTTAGTTATGGGATGTTTACTCTGATTATTAGGATACAGAGAGGCAGTTATCTAACGTACGTACAACTGCCTAACGCTAAACTTCTATTAATTAGAGGGTTCATTCCTTTCGAAAATTCCTTTAGGGTCAAGAACAGTGACAATAATATTTTGTGTTTCTTAAAGCCCTGGATTACGTGAAGAATTGCACACCACAGGCATTACATTACAAAATTTATTCACCAAGATTTGTAAATACATAATCTATAGAAACATATGAATAGCATAGATATATATACATCTGTTTATAGGTGTGTGTGTGTGTGTCTAAATACATACGCGTCTAACCCATTTAATAGCGTGCAACTCGATGAATCCTATCAAGTTAATATTCTTCTCAAGAAGCATTTCAGTAAAGTTTCAAGACAGTTGTCCTAGACACACTCGAATCATTCTTATAACTAATCCCGTAAACACTTTTACTCTCTAACTCTGCAATTTTCAAATGCATTTGAAAAGCTGTTGGTAGAATTACCACATTCTGTGCTTTAATTTTTTTCTTTCATTTGTCGGTGCATGTCGGAGCTTCCTGACAATTCTACTTTTTGGACAGTTCCATCTTTTTCTGGAAACTTCATCCAACTTCCAAAGAGTTAACTAGACAACACAAAATTATAGAACGTACCAGCACATCCCTGGACTAAACACGTTCCATTGCGTTCCCCGAATCCTCTGTTACACAGGCTGCTCGTGTGTGTCTAATATGGCAATGTCTAATGCTTTCTGCAAAGTTCCATTCTTTCAAGAAAATTCTTATATGTCACACCGAATTCCTTCTGCAGGTGCTGAAGGGTTCCATGGGCTTTCTGCGCTGTACTGCCGGTATTTATTACTGTTACCAGAGCATGTGAAAACTGCATGGCTGTCAAAATTTCTGGAAAGTTTCATCCTGTTCTGGTCATGTTTCTTATTCCGGAAAGTTCGATCATTCGAAGCAAAATTGTAGGACTTAGCTGCATTATCTCCAGATTAACCATGTATGAAGCTTTCGCACAACCCCCAAACCCTCGTTAACTTTTCTGCTTCTGCTAAGATTTCTCCTTATTTGAATTTTTTATTCCAGAAGGTTCCTGTAAACGGTGAATTTCTTCAAATTTTACTATTGTTTGTTAGTACTACACTGGGATGAAAGCTGAAACATTTTCATAAATTGTTGACATTGTGTTTCCGTCCAGAGATGTCTGTCATCTTCCGGCTAGTTCTGACGCATTCTGGAATCTTCAGCCATATTTCAGAAGTTTTGCCGTGTCGCACATTTGCTGTAACTTGCCAGAGTGGTGGCGATCTGCCTGACTGTCGTGCGTCATAGAATCGTGTTTCGGACATTTCCGTTCAAGAATGTTCTACCAGTTGGGGTGGGTCACCCGAAACAACCACGCAAATCAACCCTGCGGAATGTTTATGCGCGTGTTTTGAAAGTCTACGTACCCTTTACCTTAGTTAGATTTCAGAATTTATAGAGCACTGGAAGACAGTTTAAAAAATATTGTTGAGTTGCTAATTTTTTTTAAAGGACAGATCTGGAAGAAAAAAACTGAAAACTGAAAAAACTGAAATTTATTGGTTTCTCAGACCAAAGACCTTTTGCTTACGGGTCGATGTCGCACCAACAAAATTTCTCAGAGTTAGTGGGATTGACATCATGCTGCTAATTTTATTTAATATCAGGGATAGTTTACATTCCCAAGAATTACTGTATTGCTACTCGCACTCGAACAGGCTAAAAAAAAATCCAGTCACTGTCTTCACCTTCAACCCCAACCAGTTTAGCAGGGTAACCGGCTGAGGACCACAGAAGTGGCTCTGGCTGTCTCCTTTCACGCGCCATCACGCGCTACGCCAGGTTTACATGGTGCAACCACGACGAATGAAAACAGTCGCATACAACTAATGGAGCCCTCTTCAAAAATGTTTTAAATGATCTCAGTTATTTCTACGTCAACATGTCCTCAGCGAAAACTGTGTGTAGAAGTCTTGATCCCCTTTGATTTAATCAGCCTGCAGTTTTGGTATGACCGTCTGGAAGAGTTTTGGTCATCAATGACCTTCGACTTGGTCACGTGTGTGGATGTGCATACTTGCGCGCAAGTGCGAATGAGTGAGAGAGAGAGAGAGAGAGTTGAACAAGCTCCTGGCGTTCACCTATACATGTGTTTAGGTCGGATGCGGACAGAAAGGGTATCATTGCAATACATTAGCTTGGCGCATGCGCCGGGTGTGTGCCCGCACACGTACTGTGTAAACCGATACGCTTGGCGCGTATTGGAAATCCGCAGTCTGAATACCTTGTGGGGGGAGGGGGGTTGTTATTGAATCAGCCCGTAAATATTCCCAGAAATATTTAGTGTTTTGTTCTTGCCGTTCACCTATACATGTGTTCAGCTCGGATGCGGAGAGAAAGGATATCGTTGCGATACATTAGTTTTGCGAATTGTCGCTCTCTCTAGCCCTTTTTCTGAGCAGGTAATTTTTTTAAAAAGCAGTTGGATTGATGCTTGCAAATGTCAGTTAGATGTGCAAGGCGTTGGTGGGGTGGTCGGGAGGTGTGCACGGTGTGTCTGCGGGGCTGTCTTACTCGGCTTTTGTCGTAGGTGTCGCGTGCCAGTGTCTGACCCCACTGGCACTGTTTCTTTATTTACTGCGGGAAGTCGGCATTGTCGCTTCTGACATCTGTTTGTCTGTCATGTCTGCCTGTCTCTTTCCCCCATTTCCCCAGCCCCCGCCAACTCTCCCTTTTCCCCCTCCAGCTCCCGCAATCACACGCACACACATTAGAACCTCTCTACGCCCTTACAGTACCTGCTTAACGAGTGATGGAATGTTCTACATCAGGTACAGCCATGTGTGTTTTTCTCCTCGATCTCGAAAATTCTCGGGCCAGAAACGGATCGATTCTCGCTTAGCGCTTCATCAGCCACCAGCGTACATAATAATAACCACTCTTCAGCATAGAGCCCCCCCTCCCCCAATTTTCATAATCCCATCCCCCGATCAGTTTATTTTGCACTTCTACACTACGCATACGGAACTCGTGTGTGTGTGTTTGTGAGAGAGAGAATGTGAGAGAGAGAGAGAGTGTGTGAGAGAGAGAGAGGGGGTGTGTGTTGGGGCTTAGGTAGCTTATCTGTTCATCCTTTATACATTATTTCTCGAGTTTTCCCACGGCCTGGCCCCAGGGGAGAAAATTATGACACGTGCTGACCTGACACTAGAGCCAGTGTGTCCAGGAAGTTCAGCTACAGCGCAGAAGGTTCAATCGATTTTTGTGTGTGTGGCCGCGCGTGCAGAGGAAGGACTCGGGGCGGGGTAGGATTGGGGATGGAGGAGGGCAGTCCGCTGTTGCCAGCACTGGGCACTGGGGGACCGAGCTTGTCCTGGGGAAACTAGGTCAGGCGACTTGAGTGTGGTGCAGAAACTGGGCGAGCACTTTCGATTCGTCGAATCGCGTTAATGGCGCAGCCGAAACGTTTGGCATAGTTAAACGGTTCTCTCACCCTCCTCCTCTCGCTCTCTCCCTGTTGGTTTCTTTTTCAATCTGGACATCAGGCCATCTTTCCAAGTTCCTTGCTCGTTTGATTGACGGACTGGTTTGTGACTGGGTCACTGGCGTCCCGCAGAGTCGGTTGGCCCGTGCACAAAGCGACCTTGCCATTTAACAAGACGATGCAAGTATCGGGTCCTGTGCAAGTCCTCATGCAAGGGCGACTTCACAGCACGTTTTACACTCGAAGATAAGTTGACATTTTCAGCGGTTTGTACACCTGCTAGACACAGACATGCGTTCTTTCTCCCATCATACCTACACTGCAGTTTTGGCAGTTTCTCCTTTTCTTCAAGCTCAACGCTCCTCTCTTTCCCTCATATACAATGTTTTTGTTTGGCTACTTTGGGTAGGGGGAGGGATCTTGAATACAAAGACACATACGTAGACGGAGATTCCAAATGCAGAAGGTTTCCAAATCTCGTGTGAATGTTTCACGTCTTCGACGTTATCATCTGGGTTTCTTTAACAAAATGCTCAAAACCATAGCGTCAGTTTTGTCTGCGCCATAAGTGCATGTTACTTGAATAAATTTCGGCAAAACTCATTTGCGCACAAGAGAAATTGGCTGCAGAAAAGCTTTGCGCGCTGCGTTTGCTTATGATTGTAGGGGTTGTCGCTGATTGGCTGTCGTAGAAAGGTCAGTGTGTCTCGCGTCCCACGGGCTGAACTACTTTTCTGTGGCTTCTTCCGGTAACGACATCAGCACACTGCCGTACTGAAAGACGAAAAAGTCAGTTAAACATCTTTTTTTTGCGGAAGTTTCTAGTGGAAAGCTTTCATTGTAAGTGCCTCACAGTATATAGCCGAAACAGAAGGAACAGTTGGGGAGACAAAAGTTAACAGCTAGACATGTCCACAAATATGCCTGGGGCAGACTCTAAGATTTAGTCATCTATCAAACGGCCAGAGGTCTCTTCAAACGGAGCTGTCAGATATATTCCTGGTAGGCGACGCTTCGTTAAGGATGTGCTACACGATACAAATCCGGCCTAGGCTACACAAGCTCTCGTGTTTGCCTTTTCTGTCCAAAAAGCAGGCAAAGACCTGTTCATCCAGTGTATTTAGCTTTCACCTTTAACCGATTGTCAGATCATCCAAATTGTCAGAAAACCCAGATTAACAAACAAAAACCTTTCTCTCTTTAATTTAGTTTATTGAAAGTGTATTGTATGTCTGAATGCGTGTTCGTGTTCGAAATTTGTTAGACGCCTCAATCAATTCGAAAGAAACACAAGCGTGGATCTATTTCCACCTGTTACTTTAAAACAAAAAGAAAATATTTAAATGAGTATAAAACACTTACGTTCATGTCATAATCCCACACACACTAATTAGATCTATTCCTCAGTCACACAATCCAAAAGAAGGTTCTTGGTCCATAAAATGAGTACTGTTGGTTTACAGTTTCGCACGTACAAGATTCAATACACTAATATCCACAGTTCGCCCCTAAATGTTAGTGCCAGACAAGTTCTTGCAAATCATAAGTAGAAGATGTTTACAACGACGTATGGATAATGACAATGATCCTGAAGGCAGGCGAGGTTACTGAAGAAGGCGGTGAAATTGCAGACTGGTGATGTAGCTGAAGATGGCGATGATGTGTAGACGGGCGATGATACTGAAGACGGCGGTGAAGTTGAAGACAGGCGATGTTGCGAAAGATGACGATATGTAGACGGGCGATGATACGACCCACTGGTCCAGTCGTGGTTGACGAAAGTTCTTTTCAACGCAAGCCAATATTTCAACGTTTCGTCAATGTAACTATTCAATCTCTCTTTGCTTGCAGTCGTAAGTTGACGTTTCATGTATACGCAGACAGTTGTATTAACTTCTTCACAATTTGTGTTCTTTGTCGTTTGGCTTTCTAGAATCAGGGACAAACTCGGCAAATCCGCGGATTCCTACGTGGTCTATAAATGTGCTCTCCTTAGCACTAGACGCTCTAGCGGACGCGAACTCAAATATTCAACTCGTAACTACCAGAGCTCGACCCTGCAATAGTTACTCGAAATGTATATCCTCTCGGGGAAATACATTAAACAACAGAACTCCAATTCTGTTACTTCGGGTTCCAGTTCTCGGACTTGAAACCTATCACTACACTTCGAGTTTTTGCTATAAGGCTCTTGTCACCTTTGATAGCCGACCACGGACTTACTAACGTCAAAAGTTTTTTTTTTAAATCACTCCCTGGTGTAAAATGGAGAAGCAAAGTTTGCGGGTGCTACCGGCCCTAATATACTGTGATGTCTAAATCCCATAATATTTGGTTGTTCGGGAACATTCTAGAAGGTTTGTTTCTACTGATTCAGCAATTTTTGTGCCTACGCAGCACCTTTTGTTCTTAAACTCGCAGTGAAACACACAGGAAGACCTCGTCACTGTTGACAGTTCGAACTGTCCCTGACCTGCTGGCTGAACTCCCTGTTTCCTGTCTTTCTTTTTGAAAGTATTCTGTACTAGGCGTTCCTGACACCGATGGACAGAAGACAGGAACGGCCAATGGGCAGGCTAGCTCTGCAGGTAGAGCTGGGAACTAGCGTGTGGATGTTTTTGGTTCAAATCTAGGAGGGGTCAAGGATTATTTCCTGGTGTTAAAAACTGTGCAGACTGTATTTGGCCATCCTCGAATATTAAACCGCCTCTCACACTGGCCATCTTACTGCAGTTATTAGTCTGGTGGTTCTTTCAGTGCATAGCTTTGCAACAGGATCCCATTTCCACATAGTGCAAAATCACCGCGAGGTGGAAGCACTATTTCTCTAAAATTACCTACCAGGAGCGGCCACACATCCTGTTCTCTTTGCTGATGTGGCTCAATGAGTGACCAGATTAACCCTATCAGGGTCATTCGGATGGCTTCCCTCCGTAAAGGATCCCGATCATTTCTTGGCTGTTGGCTTCCATTCTTGTATCCTCTTCGTAGGTAAAGGTGTACATACAATACACAGGACGAATAGGCTTTACGACCGTTTTCATGACCGGAAGTGCAGAAACTAACGTCGATGGAAGCCAGCCCTGAGGTATTCGAATGCGAATCGACTTGTACCCCACCCCAGTCAGAACGCGTTTCTACACCACACCCCTTTGGTGGCAAAAAGTACAAATGGCTGATAAGCGGTTAACTGCTACACAGTCCCAGAAATGTTGATTTATAACGGTTCCTAATGAGTGCATGGCGTTTTTTTCCCCTTTAAATTCTACCAGCATGTGGGAACTTTTATTTCCGTAGAATTCTGGTTCATTTTCAGGACTTTAATTTTTATGCATTTAGACAGATCGTCAGTGACAGATAATGATCCCTTGGATAATTTAAAAAATATAAACGTGTGAAGGGACAGGATATGTGCAGAACACAAATCACAGGTGCAGTAAGATGGCGATCTGGTGCATTTCCCGCCTGATTAAATAAGCATTTTTTTCTCGCATGTTTCCTCGTAGTTTTATCACCAGCGAAGTTTTATTCACTCGTTATCTCTTAATATGTCCGCAAGCGTGTGAAGGACATGAGGGTTGCGAGTGGAGGGTATGTTAGCCGTAGATCGGACTAGGGATATGAAGGAAGGAAGGAAAAAGCGACCAAAAAAAAGTAGCAGTAGAGGAAGTGGGGAAGATAACAGTAGATGCAGCAACATTTGAGAAGAAAACATGAAAAGTTCATCGTTCGGCTGAAGAAGCTTCCCAAGCCTTGTGGGGCGTGCTTCCAGCCGGGCACGTGCTTCCAGCCGGGCACAAAAATCTAGCCTCGACAGTGTGTTGCCCGGTACAGCCTCTGCGGAGCGCTGCCCGCCGTGAGTGGAACCGGCAAGGCTCTGGACAGGCCTGCAGTCGCACATCGCTGCGCCATGCTCTTTGCACCAACACCTGCAGGATAAACACCCACCGCGTTTTCCGCTGCTTCTCGAGTTCCCGGGGAAGCGGATGGCCGAGGGGTCAGAACGCTGTCCTCCGAACCCGAAGGAGCTGGTTCGATCCCCGTACGCCGCAGCACACTCCCCCCCCCCCCAGCTCACCCAGCTGTGAGCGGGTACCTCACCCGTGGGTCTGTCATGGTAAGGCAGCGAAGGAGAGAAAATGGCCGTCCCGGTCACGATGCTGGGCCGCAGAAAATGGGGATCGCATCCCCCCAATAACCCTACGACCTATAAAGGTCACAAGACGACCTTCTCCGGTTGGTACTGGTCGGGAGGGCTGGGAGATCATACAGCGAACACGGCGAGAGAGAGAGAGAGAGAATGGGGAGAGAAAGTGCTTAGTGGCTTTGGAAACGCCCATGTTTTGATTTGTGTGTGTGTCTCTCTCTCTCTCTGTGTCTATGTCTGTGTCTGTGTGTGTGTATGTGTGTCTGTGTGTGTGTGTGTGCGTGTGAATACACGTTTTGGTCCTGAATGCTTTTCCTGTTGTCAAATTGGTTCCCACGTCTGTTCTTTTTGTTTGTCTCTTGCTCCTATGGAAAGCACATACAAAAGCTGAATCAAATACTAAGGTTACAGAAATACTGTGGATCGTAGCGATAATAACTGCGGCAATCGTGTTCGCCACCACAACCACCATCAGCAGCATCTCCAACACAAACGTAAATATTATAACGAACTGTATCGTCCCACTGTCAAAGAGTGCACGCTAGCGCGGTGCCATT
The DNA here is from genome assembly GCA_004794575.1 of Lanistes nyassanus. Classification (NCBI taxonomy): domain Eukaryota; kingdom Metazoa; phylum Mollusca; class Gastropoda; order Architaenioglossa; family Ampullariidae; genus Lanistes; species Lanistes nyassanus. The sequence goes on from SMGT01014169.1 coordinate 275,624, forward strand.
TTCTCGTAACTTCGTCGTTTTTCAGCTGAATCGCAGGATCATTAATTATGTTTGCATGTCTGTGTTTTTGTCTGTTGTAGACCTACTTTGGAAGAGCTCAAATGCTGGGGGGAATCGTTTGAAAAGCTCATGAAATGTGCAGGTAAGTTCTCTTGGTCCATCACCTTACCTTTCACCGGGTCTGTTTCATCGTCTTCTTATTGTCGCCAGCATGGCGACGAAAGTTGCAGTTATCTTTCTCGTGAACTGCGCGTTGGCAGTCTTGTCACTATTTTCTGCCTCGACTTCGTTCTGAATCCACGCAGGGTTTCTCTTGGAGTCCTGGAACTCACGCAAGCTGTGTGGTGTACATCATATCGGTGTTGCTATGACTACCATCCATACAGTTTTATCGTAATCATTATGTAGACACTAACTGTAAACAGCACTGCCAGTTTCTTTCTTCGAAAGGTCGCTCGACTTTAAGTGTATTCTTCTGATCGCGAACGGTTGAGCATACAGACGCTCTCCAATAATAATAATAATAATAATAATAATGATAATAATAATAAAAGTTCGGCCGAATTCAAAGGTGATCACAGGGGGAATGGCGTATTCATTGGTCTGTTTACCATATAGAAAAAGTAAACTTGATCATTTGACGCAGTCAGATACTTGAACTTAGAACTTTGAAGACATTGACAAGCCAGTCGTTCGGTCCTGAGCCACTCCATCCATACTGCGCTGCATCTACCAGTAGGAGTGATTTGTGATAGAGCTATAAATAGCTCATAGATTTACTCTTTAGTTATAAATGGAATTCAGACATAGACATATTAGGGAATCATAGAGGAAAAGAAGGAATTAAATAATTGAGAAAACGGGTTAAGAAAAGGAATAAAAATTGAAAATCGGTTTATTGTAGTGCAGGAAGTCAAGAAGGATTGAAATAGGAAGAGAGAGAGAGAGAGAGAGAGAGAGAGAGAGAAAAAAGACGGGCAGCCGAGGAAGAAATAGAAGAAATCCGTCGCCGGGTCAAAGGTAGGGGGTGGGTGGACAAACATCGGTTAGAATGATAGTAAGTGTTCAAAACAGCGTTAGTACCGTCATCCATCGGAACAGCAGAGTGAGGCCGCAGAGTTTGTTACTTCAAATATGGATCGTATTTCTGATGTATTCTCTAGATATTATCAAGACCATTTAAAAAATCTGTTCATGTACGTGTATTTGCGTGTGCGTGTGTGTGTGTGTGTGTGTGCGCGCGCGTGTGTGTGCGTGTGTGTTTGCAGGTGGGCGAAAGCTGTTCCGCGAGTTTCTGCGATCGGAATACAGCGAAGAAAACATGTTGTTCTGGCTGGCCTGCGAGGAACTCAAGACGGAGAACAACCCGGAACTCGTGGAGGAGAAAGCACGCTTGATATACGAAGACTACATTTCTATATTATCACCAAAAGAGGTGTGTTCATCTCATACACTACTTTCTCTACGGTACTGGCAAAATAAGTTGTTTGCCAACTACCATACATTGAGAGTATGCATCTATAATATCATCAAAAAATCTGTATTAATGCCATCTGTTGTTGTTTCTATGCTGTGTTGTATCGGGAAAACAAGCTGTTTGGCTACCGTCATATCCAAAGATTATATTTTATGTCATCACCAAAAGAGGTGTTAATACGATTCACTATTATGTTTATCGTAGAAGAGTGAAAGTTGGGTTATCTCTTTTCTTCATCGCTTACGTCCCTTTACCATCTGCCTGGAAGGGTCTGTGACCCGAAACGTAGCACTTTTCTGCTCTGATCTGTCTTTAGCCACCTTTTATATTGTTATGATATCGAGATTATGCTGTGGTATTCTTACCAGAAGTTAACATGCATTAGTCATGTTTATAGCGGTAACTACAGTGATCTATAGCTCCTTTCAAGCTTGCTGCTTCTATCTTTGTTTTTGCGTATTTTCCCCTCCTCAATGTAATTATTAGGTTCAAAAATTAACATGCCGATGATCAGTTCAAAGTCCCTGTTAGAGTGAGGTTTGCTGCAGGGAGAGTAAGGAAGATAACTCGTCAACTGGTGATTTCTCTGACCTGCGAAATTTCCACGTTATCCTCTATTGCTTCTTGGGCAGATACTGAGGCAGTAGATATATGTCAGCGAAAAGACTAGCTCTTTCTATTCTTACTTTCTCTGATAGTCTCCTTGCCAGATTTACTGTCAACCGGTAATGGTTTTTCCATCATTATCGTCGTCGTCGTCATCATCGTCGTCGTCATCGTCATCATCATCATCATCATCATCATCATCATCATCATCATCATCATCATCATCATCATCATCATCATCGTGGTGGTGTTACTTGTTTTTTGCTGTTGTTTTAATCCCACGCTTTTGACAACCGTTGCTGGGTTGCAGGTTAGTCTAGATTCCCGTGTAAGGGAGGTAATCAACCGCAACATGGTGGAGCCCACTCCGCACACCTTCGACGAGGCTCAGCTGCAGATCTTCACGCTCATGCACAGGGACTCCTACCCTCGCTTTCTCAACTCCCAGCTGTACAAGAGACTGTTACAGCAGTACTCGTCCACATGAACTCTCTCGCCGACCTCGCCATGTTTCACCAGTCTCGCTCGTCTTTTCTCCCTCCGGAGACAACCCTCCCCCCCACACATACAGCCACGAAGGGAGGCTCCGGCGACTCGGCGGTTCTCGTGAGTCTGTGGGAGAAACTTCTTGCACGCACTCGCTCTCCTCTCGATCTCGCCCCGAGTCACGTGACCTGGGGAAAGAGTGCCTGCGTCGTCAAGAACTGGCTAGACCAGGCTGCCTGGTGAAGAGTCCAGCCCACGTCGTGAAAAATTATTTTTAGGGAGAGGGGGAATCCGGGTTCTTTCCCCAGTTACGTGTTTAGTTTGTTTCTGGTTCCTCCCTCATCCAGCACCTCCCGTCAAGATGGTCATCCTTGTCTTCCTCCCTTTGGCGAGACTGTTAGGAACGGATGTCCTCCCCCCATCATCTATCTCTTGCTGGACTCGGAGATCAGGGAGTTTCGAAGGAGAGAAAAAGCAAAAAAAAAAAATGGTTCAGCCAGTGATGCTACGGGACCACTTCCGAACCAGCTCACCGTGTTTAAATAGTGAGCGCGCAACATGTGATCGGAGAGGATCTTGGAACAAAAGGAGTTCTAGTGATTTTCTGTCAAGCCGTCTGACCGTTTGATGAAAAGGAAAACCCCAAAGGCAAAACACGAGCAGATATGTAATGTTTTCATTCCCGTGGTCGTCTTTACAATGGTTATTCCCCTTTTGGATGGTTGCTTTTGCTTAGGTTATTGAGGTATTTGTCTGTCGTAGATGACTGTTGTCGTGCATGGGAGCGGATGTGACGTAACCCGATCGTTCCCTAGACAACCATAACTATGTACCATATGAAGCGTGCTTCTTCAAGCCAAGACTCGTCTCTCCACTTACCCATTTCCCCTTCCCCACAGCTGTGTGTTCTGTCATTAAAAAAAAAACAATTGTGATATGTGTGTACTATGACAGATGTGCCGAACGGATGGCATCTCCTTGCTTTGAAAACACAATTCTCAGCGATCAGACGAATGATGAAACGTTGTGACCTGATCGCAAACTACCCTGGTTATGGACTATATTTACGGTTACTTGTCGTGTTCCCCTGCTTTCGTAGAGCCTAAAAGTCTTGGCTGTTTCTTCAATCGCGTCATGTTGTGTAATTACTGATGAAAACAGTCTGGTGGCCTGTTCTACCATAGTTAATGAACATGGTGATTATTAGCAACCCAACCATGCAGATGTTACATTCCTAGACATGACGCCAGAGCTCTTGTTTCGCGAACGCTGTACGCAAGTTGAAAGTTTCGTGTGTGTTTTGCACAGATGCCATTGACGTGAAAGCTGGTGTTGTTTTAGGTAACGAAAATACAGTTTAGAACATGTTTCTATTTCAACCATGTAAGAAACTGTTGTTGATTTTGTTTGGATATCAACCATGCAAAAACATTTGTTAGTTGTAGCTCAGAATGCCATCATGTAACAGTTGCGATTTTATCTGGATATCTATCATGTGACAAACACCTGTCGGTTTACCTGGATATCTATCATGTAACAAACACCTGTCAGTTTACCTGGATATCTATCATGTGAAAACACCTGTCAGTTTACCTGGATATCTATCATGTGACAGACCTGTCACTTTACCAGGATATCTATCATGTGACGAAAACATGTCAGTTTACCTGGATATCTATCATGTGACAAACACCTGTCAGTTTTTCTGGATCTCTGTCATGTAGCAAACACCTGTTAATAATAGCCTGGTATTCTCTAACAGAAGGGGTCGGCTTTTCTTTCTGCCTTTGTTTCGTTCTGTATTTTTTCCTTTCTTTCTATACATTTTCTTGTTCTTCGTTCCTCGCTTCCTTTTTCGGTTTTGGATGCATTCATTCCTTTCTCTCTTTGCCTGTCTTCTCTTTTTTTCACTTTCCTTTTTTTTGTTTCCTAAGGAATGTAAGCCTAAGAATCTACTTTCTGAACATTGTGACTGTGGTACCCAGGCCGCCAAATATAGGGGAACCTCCCTGAGTTGCAGATGCCTGGGAGTGTAGAAATATCTCGAAATGTGCACCGCGGGGGGCTTTTCAAAGACTTGCATCGTCCTTGTGCCCCAAAATAATTTATTACTGGGACTAATGGCTAATCACTTGTTGGATACAGACTGGATAATCACATACTGGATTCAGCCTGGGTAATCACACATTGGATACAGCCTGGGTACTCGCATATATGGATACAGTCTGGGTACAAGGATTTTCTTTGTTGTGGGGAAAAGAGAAGCATTAGTGATATTTGTTACTGTTTCTGTCCATTTTGAGATGGATGGTTAACTGGTTGGTTGCCTGCCTGGCTGGCTGGTTGGCTGGAAAAGGTCCCTCTGCGTCCTGTCCATTGCGTGCTGGGCAGCCCTCAAACGGGTATTTTTGACCTTCACCTTATCATCCATATTGTCATCTCTTTCGTCGTCCCACGCGCACTGTCTCGGCATGTCGCTTGCTTTTCTTGTCGTCACGTGACATTGAACATCTCTTACGACCTCTGGTTTGTTCACCGCGGGCACGTGGTGCATGACGTCAGCAGAGATAACTCGGAAGCAGAGAGCTTTCTTTCATTTCAAGATTCAACCTCTCCCCTACCCCTTCTAATCCTTTCCTCCCAGTTCAGACTGCTGGGGTAACAAACCGGCCGCACTGAACAGTTCAGACTGCTGGGGTAACATACCGGCCGCACTGAACAGTTCAGACTGCTGGGGTAACAAACCGGCCGCGCTGAACAGTTCAGACTGCTGGGGTAACAAACCAGCCGCACTGAACAGTTTAGCGAGAGGAGAATATTTCAAAATTACACAGCTTTGTTACTCACCTAGCAGAATGGGACGGAAGAGGGTCCCAACACCAACCCGCATGCGCCTTTGATAATTTTTATCACCGGCAACAAAACTGCACAGCGTGACGTACAAATCGTCCTGAACACAGCAGCATTTACACAGAAGCACCCGAATAACGCGCGCGCACGGTGTGCGTGTCCCAGTGCGTGCGTGCGTGGGAGCGTGCGTGTGTGTTGCGTTGAAATGATCCTAGTGTTGTCTAGGTTTGGTTTTGATCCTTTTTTTTTTTACCAGCATGTGCATCTAGAGCTGTGATGGCACGAATTGGAGTGATTTTCCTAGCGTTGATATTTTCAAACATTATTTACACACACATTTTACTGTAGGCAACACCTGTCCTACATTTCTACAAAGTAAAATAATCCTAACAGATCTATAAAGACAAAATTACTGTTAAAATGTGCTGGTATTCCGTAAAATGGCAAATAACAAATATGTAAGGCAGGCAAAGAAAAAGTCCTGCAAGACGATGCACCCCTTGGGCTTCAGTACAGTGGCCAGGTGGATGTGTGGCTGGCGCGTGAAGGGAGCGGCTTCTGCTGTGGTCATCGCTTGTGTGTGTGGCGCAGGTTGCATGCACGGTCGTGTTTGTACTTCGGTCATCAGAGAGGTCGTAAGTCCTGTTCCTCCTGTATATTTTACGTCCACATTTACGTATGGAAAGGTGATAACGAACGCCTTCTGCAACCCTGCCCAGAGTGTCGACATCTCATCGTTGACTGCTGAGATCGAAAAAGAAGAAGAAAAAAAAAAGACTCCGAGATTTCCTTCCCGTTCAGCTGCCATAGCCCTGTTCTTCTGTTGATCTCAGTCTCGCTTGTTCGCTTCGTCTCGTTACTGATTCCATGCGTGTGGGAAGACTGTTACGTGATCAGTATATTTTAAATCTTCGAACAAAATTATTATGTCACAAGCGCACACTTTTTGGATGCTGGCGTATTTGAACACATGCCAGCGCCAAACTTCCTCATGAATATTCAAGGCACGTGCACACGTCATGGAGCCTCGTTATAGATATTGTTGTGCTTGGCTGGCACAGGTGGATGTCGTACCGTAATAGATCACGATTAGCGTGTGATTTGGGAAGACACTGGACTAGTTGTTCGTATGTATTTGTCGAGATTCGTGAACTACGACAGTGGGATGTTGTTGTGCCTGTTTCGAGGTGGAGGACCTTCTGTGTGACCCTATGAATGCCTGATGATGAAAAGAGAAGACTTAATTTTAAAGATGGGTTTAAAATATGTACGTCTCCCTGCCCGTTCCCTACTTTAAAAATTTTTAATTTCTTGATCCAAATGGGAAATCCACCAACAGATTGTATGCAGTTCGACTTTTGCCCCTAAGAACATCAGACCTGAGGGCTGCGCCAGCTGTACTTTTCAGACAACAAGAGACAGGTGTGAATTTTATTGTTGTGTTCGGCTGGGAGTAATTTCGTTTATTTGTTCTAATTTTTTCACATTGAATTGGTCTGCGTGGCTGAGAATACCCCTCCCCCACTGCTCCATCCCCTGGCCAGCTGTTTCGACTTTACGTTTAGCTACGCTGGAATCCACAGTAACCATTTCACTAGATAATGACCCACAGTATAACTGGTTACAGGGCTGTCGCAGAGTGCAGTCCACTCCACGAGGCCTCATCGTCCACCTCTTGGCAGGAAGACAAGGCCATGTCCCCCAGTGAACCAAACCTCTTCGTCTGTTTGGTGAATGGCTGTCGATGTTTGTGAACGTTATGACACTTAGAACTCGTTGAGATTAGACACATCAACACCCATCATCACCGTCGTCATCGTCATCATCATCATCATCATTCAGCGCTTGACATTAGCTCGCTTTTTTTCAATTTGCCATATCGACCATGTTGCCATAAAATTCGCAATTCTTGACATATCCGTCACCTTGAGTCATTCGCCCCGGGTGATAAAACCCCATCTCTTGGCATCTCCTTGTAGGCATGAAAGAACCTACTTTCCTAAGGAATTAGTCTGTCTTATTCCTTGTCGTCATAATATAGATCAGACTTATTTTGAAAGTGTGGCTGGGACTGCACTTTGCCTGCTGGCTTTTTTAGCCAAGAAAAAACCACACATAACAAGAACTAAAGAAAAGTCGAACTCGACTTTTCGTGCAAAAAAGAAGACATTTTAGATTGCAGAAAATTAAAAATGTTCATAAATTTACATTATTTGAAAACTTATGTCTCTCTTCGAAGAGCTGTTAATGTTTACAAGGTAGGATGATTTTCAGTGTGTTGCGGTCAGATGTGCACGTGTTTATTCGAAAGGACATACACCTATCAATGTAATGTGGAACGCTTCGAAAAACAGAAGAACGAGACAGTTGCAGGGAGAGGTCCAAAAGATTATCCGCTGAAATAACTCGTTAACCATGCTGAACTGCTTTGACGTCTGCTGGCAGAAGCGAACGTTCCCGTATGAACACAAAGAACTGCATTTAGTGCAGCTGAAGATGAAAGTGGTGTCGTTTTTCTTCTCGCGAACGTTCCTGTGCTGCCAGCCTCAAAAGCTAGGAATTACCTTGCAAGTGCCGACAGATGAATGTCCTAAGCGTCTGCAGTTTTCTTTATCTTGTCCTTTCACCTGATTGGACATAGGCTTTCATGACGTGTGTACGGCGCCTTGAAACGGACTGCTGGCCGGAAGGACTAGATACTCATGATAAATGAGGACTGGTCCATCGGACTGGATTGGACCTTTCTCTGTGTGTGCGTGAGCTTGAGCGCGTTCGTGCTTGCGCGTGTGCTTGAGCGCGTGTGAGTACGTGCTGAGCGTGTCTTGTCCAAATTAACAAAAGCAGGCGAGTGATTCCGGTTACCGATTTATTTGTGAAACAACCGGTCGATGTGTAAACGTGACTTCTTTCTCTAACGGGTGTTTGTCGACAAAGAGACAATATGTGTGGACATTATTTTCAACACTGTGCATGTTTTAGAAGTAGGAAATGCTTTTTCCCTTTTCTGTCATTATAGAACATTAGTCACGAAACGAAAGACCGTGAGACGTCACTCTTCATTTGCATTGTTACTACGTCATCGGGTAGAAGGTGTAATTTAAAAAATGAAAGAACATATAGTGTGTATAAATTTAAAAGAGTCTCATTGCTTCGTTTTTCAATTGTTGGTGTTGCTGTAAAGACTTAAATAAAATGTACAACCTTGATCACTTTTTTAACCTTCAGTCGCTGAAAGGTCTTACGGAGTGTTAGCCAGAAATTTTTCAATTCTTACAGTACTATGGACGTCAGAAATGCACCGTTGGAAAAGCAAACAAGACCCTACAGGGCTACTTTGGTTTTTTTGCATTATGTTTCTCTCCTATAACTTATTTAACGTGTAAAGTGCAAATTTTGTCTACGCACTTTTCAAGCTGCCACACCAGACTCTCTCACCAGCCCTCGCCCACCCTTTTGCACAATTTGGCGAGTCGTCATCAACCAGTTTCGGTAGCGACTCAGTTTCTTCACGAACCGCTCTCACCTCACGTCTTTATGTTTTTATTCTCCGTGTCTTAGACCATTCGCCGTTACTGTTAGGTTTGGCCGGAGCACAAGTATTATCGATCTTTGTGTTTGTTATCAATGCTGGAGTTAGTATGAGATGAGCTTACTCCATGGCGGTTTTGTCCTGTTTCCGTATTTTTTATTTATTTATTTTTTTTTTTAGTAAGACGCATCGCCGAACATCACACGCATGAGGCAACACTGAAGCCCCCAACCCCCCAGTTCCTGTATCTCTTTCTGTCCGCTTGCTCTCGCGTTTCGTAGACAGGATAGTCTACATTGCAACGACATACTATAGTATACATGTTTATTAATGATTACTTCTTGTAGGGCATTTTTGAATGATGATGATGATGATGATGATGATGATGATGATGATGATGATGATGATGATGATGATGACGACGACGACGATGACGACGATCACACGTGTCGGTCGTTTGATCATCAAAAGAGAGAAGATCCTGGTTGTTAGCAATCAAAAGTCATGTTTCTCTGAGTAAAGCATTTTTTCATGTTCATGGCGAAAATTTCTTGGCTCCAGAAATATGGTTTTGGTAGGCTTTCTTATTCCTCAGAGTTGGATGTAGTCATAACATTTATTTCTATTTTTACATGTGCCATTGCTCCTGACGATGTGCTAATGAAGCTCTGTGTATGTCTGTGTGGGTCTGCGGGCGCTGTCTTGTGTGTGTACGCGTGGAAGCGCATGTGTGTGGGTGTGTCTGTGTGTAATGAGAGAGAGAGAGAGAGAGAGGATTTATGTATTAGCTAAAACGAGTACACATGAAGTAAACGTAGCTATACAGATGCTGTCGCGCATGTGCACGTACGCTTGGTGTCCATTTCCGCTACCTGAAAGTATGTTCTTACTTTGCATGTGTCCAAGTGTCTGCAGGTGGGCAAAGCACGGGTAGGGCTCGTGCTTATAAACGGGTGCGTGTAACCGCTTGCAGTGGAGAGAGTGTTTCCAGGTCTGTTGCAATGTCTTCTGTTTTTTTAATGTGGATTGCTTTGTTACATATTTGGGAGACTGAAATCGTTGTCGTTTATCGATGTTAATTATTCTTTCTTGTACAGACTCCACAGTAGTCTTGAGAGGTGGGACCTTTCTTAAATGAGATCCACGTTTTGGTTCTAAGATTCATGTTTTGGTTCTGAGATTCACGTTTTGATTCTGAGATCCACGGTTTGGTTCTGAGATCCATGGTTTAGTTCTGGGATCCATGGTTGGGTTCTGATCACGTAGAAGATTTATTATCAACGACTTTGTCACCGGAAACCCAGCGTGTTGTTCCCTCGTGACGCTGTTCGTGAAAAAACTGGCGTAATTATTTGAATGACTGACGTAATTATTTGAATGACTGACGTGTTCGTAAGTTATTTGTACGGGAGGTGATGAAAGCCGAAAATTGCGCCTACGTCTGATCACGTTCAGTTTCAAACGAAACATAAACATCTCGTGTTATTCTAGCGGGTTTTTGTGTCTGGGTGTGCAGACCTCAGATGGCCTATCTAGCTGTTGCTCGCTTTTGCAAAGAGGTCTCGGCATTGACACACGACTTGCCGGCAGAACTCCCATTAACAGATCGGCAGCAAAGCTGGTCTTTGCTGGCTGGTTGTTAGAGATACCACGTGACTTCATCATAGGACGAATTGAATAAACAACCACACGCACGCACGCACACCGACATGCACCGTCGTTTTGTTTTCCTGTTGAATGGCACAGTAGATTTTAATCATTATTTATTTATGTGGAAACAGATTTGACTTGAATCAAAGGACGAAATTTGGATTTAAAAACTGTTTGTGGAGGTCCTAGAGGACCATTCCAGCAGCAATTTTAAAATACACGCATTAATGCACACGTTTTGTTGACGAAGACTTTTTAAAATGTATAAATAACTTTTTTTTAAAGTCGCACTTTCAGCAGTATAGGACTAGAACCTGTTCGCTAACCAATGCCTGCTGTTGATCCTGTACCACAGACTTTTTAAATCGGTTTTATTTAAACGCTTTGCGCCTTTCGACTGCCCTGCAACTCCTGAGCAGGGAGCACTTATCCATTTCAAAGCATCGTAGCTCCCGTTAGGCCTATTTATTCCGAGTTTTGAATAAGTCCTGGCTCTATGTTTCTGTTCGAATGCGACGTGTACACTTCCCACTCTGTTTTAGCAACGAGAACACCATTATGATTCACATCGCTAGATGCCATCTCATCCCACTTCCAAACCGTCAAGAATTTTCAGACGCACATATCCCCCCTCCCCCTATCTGTTCCGTCTTTGATCAGTGTGCGAGACTCGCGTACGGAGGCCGTGTGGACTGGTTCCCCCACCCCCTTCTTGAGCACTTTTCTCCTCATCTTGTCTCCGTCATTTCCTTCCTTCTCTCGTCTGGCTCTTCATTGTTTATCCTTTCCATGGTCATTGTCACACACAACGACCCAGGTATTACAAGGCGTCGTGTTTTGTTAGCTATTTGAGCCAACCGTCTCGTCATCTAATAAACACTGTTTCCTCACCAAGCATTGTTTGGCTCTGCCTCTGAGCTCCCATGCACGCTGAGTCCTGTCAGTCCATTCCTCCCCCCCCCCCCCCCCCCCCCCCCCCCCCCCCCCCCCCCCC
>SMGT01014169.1:287238-303355 GCA_004794575.1 Lanistes nyassanus
ACCCCGATGTTTGCTGCGTTCTCAGAATTCTGTTGACAACTACTTGACTATTTTCATTTCCATTTCTGCGTGACAAAAAGTCTATCACCTTTAATTTTATATCAACTGTTTAAGTCATGAATGTGGTTGTTTCGAATTTCGAGAAATCCAATAATGTCAATTGTCATCAAATTAAAACATAATCAAAATTGTTTCTTGTTGTCGGCTTCTGTAGCGCTTCGAAAGTCTTTGCGTCATTCGTGTGATTTCTTGTAATCAAGTGTAGACGGAGAATAGAGTGTGGGTGAGTGAATGAACGGGGGGCTTGATACACATAGAAGTCGCATGTAGTTGCTCTCAGTTAAATAGACATGACAGCATATGCATTAGGGACAGGAGAAGATCAAGGTAAGATGAAATAATAAGTGGGTGAATGAATTAATGAATGAATGGATGGATGGCAATTTTAAGAGAAAAGGAGAGGGTTGTTGTTTAGGATTTTATTATTGCTTTCGCATGAACATGTCAGCCTTTCATTTTGCATTGCAAAAGAACAGTTATTACCTGTTGCATTGCAAAAGAACAGTTGCCGCGCTTGTTGCATGGCAAAAGAACAGTTGTTGCACTTGTTGCATTGCAAAAGAACTGTCGCACTCGTTGCATTGCAAAAGAACACTTACTGCATGCTGAGCACGTGATTACTGTTACGCCCGGTTGACACCACAGCGGTGTACGAAGCGCTGTGTTTGTCCTATTGCAGTGAGCTGTGTTTACAGCACTCGCCGACTGCAAACACCATCGCGCCTACAGATCTTCCTGCGCGTGGGCAGCAGCGGTGCTCTTGCACTTGCACAGCACAGATGCTTTTGCACTTGTTGCAGACAAGAGGAGGCGAGGTGGGTGTTACAGAGAACATAGCTGTTCTGGTGAAGTGGTTTTACGGCTGCACAGCAAAAGACAAACAATCAATGTGTTCAGAAACGAAGAAAATTCGAATTGCATACGTCAGCAGAGCTGGTGGTGAACGAGGCCCAGCAGGAAGCAGAAATGTCACGCTGATTTCGCGCAGTCCCACCTCTTGCAAGGGCAAGCATGCACACATGCTTTCCTCGTCGCACAGATCTCGGTAAGCACGGGAGAGCTTTGCGACTTACAAGCACTCAATGTTTCGTTTAGTGGCAACAATAATCTCTCCGTTTCGCTCCCGTCACACACCATCTAGTTATGTCTGACGTCATTACCGTTTCCGTTCGTCCATCTTCACCATGAACAGTCCTAACACACGCGATGGCCGAAAAACAAATCTCAGTTCTTTATTTCAATTGTCATTTATGCTTACAAGTCTGACTATAAACCGTCACAATAGTGACGTTACAATGTGGGCTGTTTTTCATGACTTCAGCACATTTTACCAAATATTTTATCAGCTCTGTCGGCGAGAGTGGCTCCCCTTTACCTGAATCGTGCGAGAGCTGAAGGGTGAGACCTATAAACTGAGCAATACACTGGAGGGTGGAGGGAAGATGTGTAACATTTCTCGCCCTTATCCGCCACTTTCCAGTGTAACCCTGTCATACCGTTTATTTCAGCGGGGCATGTTTGTAACGGATAGCAAGCTGCACTGCGCGGCGCAGGATATTTTACACAAAGACTGTGCATCTGTCTGCTTTCAGCAACAAATTTTTGTCGTAGTGATGACAAGATTGGTTTTTGTCCCACTTCCACATGTTCTGGGAGTATGAGGGTGGAGTGTTGGGGGTGGGGAAAGAGAAATGAAGTCTCACAGTCCGCAAATCGAGAATCCGAGAATCAAATGTCTGTGGAACCCGCTGGGTGAAGATGTTAAGACGCCTTTCCTCAGGTCCGTGAAAGGTAGGTCAGACTGCGGCACGCCCCTACCCAACTGCTGCTGTTAAACGCCGTTGTGTGGATCGTCCCCCAGGTCCAGAGAGACCAGTCTGTCCAGAACCTGTCCTCCCGCCACCTCCCCTTCTCGAGAACCTTTGGTCGGGGAGGTCGCTGCTGCTGCTGCAGCAGTCACTCCCGCCGCTGCCGCCGCGCTGCCTGTTGCCGTCCTCAACCCCTCTGCGCCGATCGTGAAGGTGGCCGTGGCGTGCTGGGCAGACATGAGGGGCACGCGCTCCGCCTCCCCCCCTCTGCCGCCCCTCACGCTGCCAGGCAGGTCCTCGTCGCTGTAGCGGGACATCCTGTCCTCCGTGCTTTCCAGGCGCACGCGGTTCATGTTGCTGACGTCTTCTCGGCTGCCGTGACGCGAGCCATTGGCATACAACGTCACGTTCTCGCGACTCCGCGACAGGCTGCGCCCTCTGGAGGAACCAGGAACCTGAAGTAAGAGCATTGTGTTAAAAAAAAGAAAGAGCGAAGAGAGAAATAAACAGATTTTCAAAAACAATAGAGAGTGTATACAAAACACAACGGAAGAAAGAAAGAAAAATGTAGGCAGGTAGGTTGGCTGGTGGTTTTTTATTTAATGTCGTACCAGCGACTTAAGCCCTGGTAAGGCGAGGATATGGGAGGACAGGCCTGACCACCAACCTATGCACTGAAAGAACCACCAGACTGATAACTCCAGGAAGATGGCCAATGTGGAGAGACAGTTTGATGTTTGGGTGATGGACGAATGGAGTCTGCACAACATTTAACTCCAGTTTGGGCACTCCTGGATTCGAACCTGTAACTCTGATATGCGAGTCCTACACTGTAAACAAGAAGTGTTCAAGTTAGAACACTTGCTTTGTAGGAGGATAGAAGGAAGGACGAAAGAAAGAAAGGACGAAAGAAAGAAAGGACGAAAAAAAGAAAGAAAAAGAGTATCATTGACCTGCTGAGAGAAAGGCCCACAAGTAAACGTATAAATTGATATTTGAAAGCACGCGACTGGCATGTTCTCCAGAATTTCCCTTTTAGATAAACAGCAAAATATCAGTACGTGTCAGTTCATTGCTTCCTTGAGTATCTGCCCTACTGCCAAACAAAAGCAGTCTCCCTAAGTTATATATGATATACTCTGCCCTGGATTGGATAGTGAGCTCTGTTTTGCCAGCAGCCATCGCACTCAAGCCGATAGTTGGTATTTTTGTGCGGATTGCTTCCCTTTGACTACAGATTCGCGGTTTGGGGCCTGGAGTGAAAGCTGATCGTTCTCCAGCTTGATGTCGGATTGAGCTGACGTCCGCTCAGTTGGATGTCAACCACCGCTTTGGATGCGACAAGAATCACGTGAGAGCCTCGCACGGTGTTTTCAAGGTCAATGTCACGAGATGCAGAAAGGATGTCCCACCCTTGTTACTAGGCTAGGATCAAGAGTTAACATCGTCGATGACGCGACAAAAGCTTAAAAACCTCCTAGCTGTCACAGATCGGACATATCCGGAGGGTTATTTTTCCTAACGATTTGGACCCTTGACCCTTAGTGGGGGATGGCTGACCATCTGGCGTTTTGTCCAAGACAGACGAATGTCCTGAAGGCCACAAACCAGCATGAAAAGTGTATATTGGGTGATTCTCCCCGAAACTGTCGGCCTTTAGTCCAAAACGCGAACCTGACAGGCTAAGCAGTTAAGATCCTATTCGCTTTTTTGTGAAGGGATTTGGGGCACAATTTGTCGGAACAAACACCATCAAAGTAACATCAGAACAACGCTCAATCCTGTCTCTAGCCCCTATCCCTAATGGTAACCTTAACCGAAGATATTTGTTTCTCCCTAAACAAAACTCGCCAATTATATATAACGAAGACGTGCACAGAAATCTCTCTAAAAACGTATATGCATATGGCGTTTCCAACGGAGCATGCATGCCCAGATACTTTTGTTTGATGTAAGTGTATTTGACCGAAATATGGTTGCTTTGATGTGATGTATTATACAACGATGAATTAGGCCCCACATGAGGACACGTGACTCAAAGAACAAGGTCGAGAAGCGTCACAAAGAGGCGGTCTGACCCGTGTCACGTGATCCAAAAAATGGGATCAGTGTCACAAAGAGGCTCTCTGACCTTTGTCACATGATCCAAAAAATGCGGTCAAACAGTATCACAAAGAGGCTCTATGACCTGTGTCACGTGATCCAAAAATGCGGTCAAACAGTGTCACAAAGAGGCTCACTGACCTGTGTCACGTGATCTAAAAAAATGCGGTCAAACAGTGTCACAAAGAGGCTCTCTGACCTGTGTCACGTGATCCAAAAAATGCGGTCAAACAGTGTCACAAAGAGGCTCTCTGACATGTGTCACGTGATCCAAAAAATGCGGTCAAACAGTGTCACAAAGAGTCTCTCTGACCTGTGTCACGTGATCCAAAAACGCGGTCAAACAGTGTCACAAAGAGGCTCTCTGACCTGTGTCACGTGATCCAAAAATGTGGTCAAACAGTGTCACAAAGAGGCTCTCTGACCTGTGTCACGTGATCCAAAAATGCGGTCAAACAGTGTCACAAAGAGGCTCTCTGACCTGTGTCACGTGATCCAAAAATGCGGTCAAACAGTGTCACAAAGAGGCTCTCTGACCTGCAGAAGGTTGGTGCGACTTCCGCCCGAGGAGCGACAGACGGAGGAGGGGCGGGAAGAGCGCAGTGTGACGTAGACAGGTCGGTACAAGACCACCTTGTCCATCTCCGAGTCGTGGTCGTCACCCATGTACACCTGCCCCAGCTGAAACTCCGAGCTGATGTAGTTCCCGCCTTCCACGCTCTCCACGGGCACGTCTGCACGAGGAGGGCAATAACGGCTAACGACTGGCTGATGAATGATGAATGTCCAACGACGACGACAATGGTTCATGACGACAAATTTATTGACTTGCTGTATAGGCGGATGATGACTGAAGATTATCAACGATGATGATGATGATGATTGTTTGTTGATTGATGATGACTGACTGACATGATGATGATGATGATGATGATGATGATGATGATGATGATGATGATGATGATGATGATGATGATGCAATAACAACGGCATTAGGCCAATTAAGAAATTCACAAGTGTAGAGGGGGAAAAGGAAGGCATGCTTTAGAAAAAGGTTCGACGAGTCCAGAAAGCTAATTTATATCTTATCGTCGTCAAGAAAGCTACTGATTGGAGAACAAAAATACCGTAATGAATTTCAGGCATGGGAGAGTTTGGAATCCGGAAAGGCAGTGTTGCTATCGTAACTGGAAATTCGATCTCTGTCACCTCTCTGTCCACATCAGTGTTCAGGCAGACCTGTAGAACAGAAAGGCGGAAAAGGTGTCAAACATTTACACCAGGGCACAGGTGCGAATGAGAATGTTTCACTCATTAACAAGTGGGCACAGACATGGATATAAAGTATGTAAAATCATGAAACTAATTACTACTAGTGGGAAATAAGATCATGTGTGCTCTCAACGCACCGATCGGGTTATGGAAGCCCGTTTGAAATGTATACTCAACCATCATTACAGGAGAAGCAAAGTGGAAAAACAAGTCGGCCTACAAAACGTGGTGTGGTGTTTTAAAAAACTGTTCCTGTGTCTTTTAGCGCTACTGTGTCTCCTGTGACCAACAAAATCATTTTTAGCGGTCCAGTTTGAGTCACATTAGTCACATTGGAAACCCCTACATGTTTATGCACGCGCATTTAAAGGAGACCAAAAATCTCGTATGACGCACGTTGACCGGGAGGGGTATGTGCGTGTACGGGATCAAGCAAACGACCAAATGACACAGAGAAAAGTTTATGCAACCAGGACGAAGGCATGCAAAGACATTTTTTTTCTTCCCCGCTATAACGACGTGTACATCTGCACAACTCTCTGGACTGATGATATCCGCACATGACGAAAGCTTTCGACTGCTTTTTACAGCACGGCGGCCCGTAGCAAAGTTGTGACTGTGCTTGATATATATATATATAGGGGTGTGGGTTCAGACTCCGTGACCCGCACGCGCACGTACTTCTCGAACCTTGTTGTCCCCCCCCCCCCGACCACCACCACCACAACATAAACTTTCGCGCTCCCTCCCCCCTCCCCGTCATGGGATTTGCTGACTTGAAGCTATTCCGTACACAACCAACCTCTTCCACTGTATTTGTACTAACTCTCCCTTGATGTATTCCGGTTCTAAAATCGGAGACTGTCGTCGTGAATTGACGATGTTTTGTCTGGACTTATTTTGAAGAAAATACAGGCTTGAGGTACGCTGGATTGATCCTGGATCGATTCTGGTTAAATCCTGGATAGATTCTGGTTAAATCCTGGATAGATTCTGGTTAATCTAACACACCGCTGGTCACGGGGCTGCTTGGCCCTTCCAGCTGACCCGGTCACACTACGCCATAGGTTTAGGATAAAATGGCGGCGTACTGTTCATTATCAACAGCGCATTTATTTTGCTTTTGATAACACATATGAAGCAACAAAAATAAATACAGTTAAGGGAATAAATGTTAAGGGAATAGCCTAAGAATGGCAGAAACATTGCCCTTGCCACAGCTTCACTCACCACTTTGTTTTTCCTGGAACAAAAACAAAGCATAGAACTCACTTTCAGGGAATAGTAGATTTGGACCAGGCCACACACACCGACCATAGTGGGTGGGCAGACGGGCACGTGACATCTTTCGCTCATGGAATGCAAGGTGGCGCTGTGGTGGGCAGCTACCCGCTCAGACTCTGCCTCTACGATAGTGTGATGGACTTCCTTGGACAGGCCCAGGACGCCTTTGTTGATGAAGAACTCGACGTGCTGCACGCATGAATGCACACAGGAACGTGCGCATACAGCACATACATCCACACAAATACGGATACACCCAGAGACAGAAATATATACACAAGCACAACACAAACAAACGTACAGAAACAAAAATACGCACACAGGGACACGCACACACACACACACACGCGGGCGCGAACGCATACATGCACACATGCAAAATACATCTTAAATGACGAAGAACACAGAGTGATTCATGCATGAAGGCGCAAAAATAGGGTGAGTGGGGGATGAGTGCAACTTCGTCAACTGTCATGACTCTGAGGCTCTGAGAATATTATCAAAATTCTACGACTTTTAAGGTATTGTTTACACTGGATTTTGGATTGGTTATTCACGAGTGACAATGCCAGCAGTACCTCTGATTTTCAGAACACAAAAATAGGGGAAAGAAAGAAAAAGAAAGAAAGAAAGAAAGAAAGAAAGAAAGAAAGAAAGAAAGAAAGAAAGAAAGAAAGAAAGACAGAAAGAAAGAAAGACAGAAAGAAAGAAAGAAAGAAAGAAAGAAAGAAAGAAAGAAAGAAAGAAAGAAAGAAAGAAAGAAAGAGTGAGTGCAGGGACACAGATGTGCACCTGGACAAGTTTACAGTCCACCCAAGCGTCATAGTCGCCGCCATTTTGTATCTCCAGCTTGATCCGGATGTTCTCCCCGCAGCAGTACCCGGTTCTCTCCAGGCTGCCCCGCAGGAGTAGCGGCCCTTTGCCGCAGCAAAGGACGCACGTGTTGCGCTTGGCCACAGCTGTTGCAGGTACCTTGGTCACAGAAGGGGGCGGACATTTCTTGACGTGTTACATACTGACAAGAAGACGATGAAAAAGATGAAGAGCAGAAAGAACAGACCGAAGAAAGAAAGGAACAGGGGGCGGCTGCAGCCTCCTGAAAATAGCTTCGACGTCAATCGAACTAAACTGGTTCAAGGCTACGTCTACCCAAACATAGCACCTGGACAAGTTTAGAACAAGACCTATTCTTAAAATGGCACTGCGTGCGTGGGTGCGCGCGTGCGTGCGCGACGGCTAACGGATATTTACATCATTCGGCAGGCAGAAGATGGTGATGAGTTTATCAAGTGAATTTTCCGCTTTTTTATCGGCGCTGCACGCAACTGACAATCCCTGCTGGAAATATTTTTCTGCCTCTTTCCCCAGCTCCTATTTTCCAAGAGCACATACAATATTTACTTGTGGCTATCAATGGATTTCCCCTTCCCAGTCCCCCCTGAAAAAAGGAATCGATCAGTTCACCAACTATAAATCTAGTTTATTAGAGAGCGAGAATGGTTAGATTCTGGAATCCCCATCCAGGAATGCCAAGCGAGTTATTACTAAGCCAACCACCTTGCTAGACAGTCACCTTGTGGACAGATGTCGACAGTCTCCCCGATACATGACGTCCACCGTGTACAGAAAATTTCAGAACCCGGTGTCGCAAGAAAGTCGGTCCCTCATACAGACTGTGCATGCGCGCGTACAGAGTGGCAGCACGCTAACCCTAACTCCCAACCCTATCTCTGACCCAAAGACTGAGATCAAAAACAATTCTGATTTAACCAATAACTGGCGGTTTCAATTCTCGGACCACATTGCCCACAGTAACCAATGACGCGTACGCATGCGTATCTTGTGATTTAACCGGACCCGGACCAGATTTCTTGCTGGACCGAATTTCTTGCGACACCGGCTGCCAACGTTTTACTTGCGTGTCTCCCACTTCAACCCGAGCAATCATAGCAACTTGCCGAAAGTTAAGGCGCTATAAGGGATTTCGTTAATTTCACGTGACTGTTTTGGTGTTTTCAAGGCAACTAGTGTATTTTTCAACTGAAAATTCTGCTCACCAGAAGTCTCTCGTCCATGCAATCGATATGCGGACCAATGATGGTGAAGTACTTGACCCCCTGAGGGCACGATGCATACGGAATGTCCAAGGTGACCCGGATGTAGTAGCGTATTGTGCCGTACTTACTCTCGAACGAACAGGGCAGTGCGGACTCGGGTAGCTTGAATTCAAACGGGTAGAAGTGGTTGCCGCGGGGCAGAATTGGTATTGGAGTGTCGTCATCATTAGTTTCTGCAACAGGTTTGAATAAATCAATGAGCCAGTGGATGAACGAATAACGAACTCACTGACTGACTGACTGTAAGTTAGTTTGCTGGGTGAATGGATGGCACATTCGGGCACTTAATTAAAAAAAAAATCAGCCAGAGTGCGGAAAGCGAATTAAGTACAGAAAGTTTTACTAAGCAAACTTTTCATGCTTCTGGGTTGGGTTGCGCATATCAGCTCTTCCGGTCATAACACCGGTCGTAATGTCCTCTCAGTGTATTCTACGTGAGCCTCCTCATGTGCACACGAGATGCAAAAGGCCATTCTATCCAATCACTACATCAATAAATGTTATTACACAACAGTACACTATAAGATAAATGCACAAGACTACACTGCAGGGCCGGGTTGTCAAACCTACTCTCCCCAAACGTATTTAAAACGAACTTTCACCACCCTCATGACCGGAGGTTAAGATACTGGAGTTATGGAACCCAGCCCAGCAACAAGTAAGACTTAATTTAAAAAAATCTTTGTACAAATCACAACAGTACACTTTGTACAGTCCTGTGACAACCCAATCTGGTTCTTCTGAAACGGAGGGATGAGACAAGCACGTGCCGGAGGTCGACCATCGTGAGGCATCTGAAATTGAGTTGGAGCGGCCCTCACAGACCAGATTGCCAGTGTACGTCGCGTTCAGTTTCCGTCTACAGGAACACGCGGTCCTCTGCCGCTGGCCGAAACAACGTACCGAGCAGGGAAATGGACTGTCGGTTCCTTGACGGGCAGACCACCTCGTTGGTCTAACGATTGAGGCATCCGCTTTCGAGCCGGGAGGTTGGTGGTTCGCGCCGCGGTCGAGTCATAAGGTATGACTCAAACATTGTCAGTCTAGTAGCTGCCATGCCAGACGCCTGGGAACAGTACTAGGACTGGTTGGATAGGGGTCGGTATACATGTGATGTAACTGGGTGGGACTGAAGCCTGTGTTGTGACAGCAGTCCAAGCGTGACAGGCGGGATGCAACATCCGACAATCTCTGACATCTTGACCTGTCTTCTGCTATCCGGAGCAGAGCTGGGATGCCAAGTGGTGTCCATTCCTTGGTGTTGGCAAGCCAGCTTTTTCTGTTGTTTTCCTACGCTCCTTCTGCATTCTAGTGTTCTTTTCAAGATGGTCTCTGCAAGTGTGTTATAACACAACACATATGTACACTACAAAAACAACCTTATGTGCGCCACGTTGTCCAAACTGACCTTTTCCCCATAACAGCTTCCTGTCGTCGATGTACAACTCGTCTTGTCTCACAGTTCTTCTCTCGCCAGCTCGCGAGATTTTCCACTCGGTGTGGGCTTTTCCCCGGAAGTGCAGCCGTACACCTGCGCAAAAGTATGACAACGGGCCATTACAACCCCTTCGACCTGTTGTCACTTCTCGACAATCAAAAATACGTAAAAAAAATTACAAGAAAAGATTAAGTGCTGGAAATCTTGTGTTTACTCAGAGAAGTGACACAACGTTATCATGTCTTAATGCCAAAATTGCAGATTGTTAAGTCATGTGTATACTTTTTTCTTTGTATATTTTTAGTCTGTTTGTTAAAATGTAGCGAACCCAGAGAAGATAACTGCTGTGTCGTCACAAGGACAAACCAGAATGGTAAGAGGTCCATGCATGGGTGTGATATTTAGACTACTATGCCATTTTCCCCCCACTTTTTGTCGGCGTGCTCGCGCCTCGCCCTGCACCAACAAGCGCTCAAACGAACCTCTGCATGCCACTGTGTCAGTGCATGGAGAACAGAATAGTAATTACATTCCTGACATTTTGTACGCCAGAGCATAACGCCTAGTTTATTTTTCTTCTTCATGCAAGCAATATTTAACACGCACATACCGACGACAGGCTATTATTCATCCCTGTCCTCATGCAAAGTTGAACAACCATTTTCTCGTAAAAATTAAATCAATATTCAAATTGTTGTTGCCGCTGCTGTTGCTGTACTGTTAGGTGTTGACGGGGAGTGGTCGTGTTATTGCTGAAATATGCGCTTCAAACCAACATAAAGGCACACGCAGGCTCACATAAGAACAGGAATCAAGATAAGATGTTATGCCGTGGTATTCTGTTGATACTGTTTGGCTACATCTTCATTCCGCTTGTCTGTTCAAACAGCGAAGGGGCGCGCTAGCTTTATTCACTAAACACGTCGTACAATATAACAGCCGAGACAAAATCTATCAACGTTGCATCGGGAACTGCGGAGCGTGAAATGTTAAGTCAACAGCAGATAGTAGCGTCCTCATTCAATTCGTCTCATTGCTCTCCGATTATAAGCTCAGAACAAGAACTTGTTTCGATAGGCTGAAAGATCGCTAAGAATTCCGTTTTCTTCAGAGGCACAGCTGGATGCTATAAGAATATTCTTACTTGTCGCTTTTTTCTGTTAGGCTTACAAACACGAAACACTTTATTTGCTTGCGAGGCGACGTTAACCAAATGTTTGAAAATGCCGATCGTCGACCGACAGTTTCAGACGATCGTCCGAAACTACGGGCTGACATCACGACGGGAATATTTATTTACTGGTTGATAACACGATGGAAATATCTATTGGTTGGCACCAAGTTCATGCTGGATTTCCCTTTACCGCAATCAGTTAGCACCGCCAGAGTCGGATAAATCTGCTTCTCACATTCTTGGGCAAGCCGTTAACTCCTGAGTTGTATCTGGAAACGACTCAACATTTCTTATCCTTCCAGCTTCCGGTCTCTTGGTTGCGAGTAGCCTACCTTTGATTCGCATGTTCTCTGTGTTCTCCACCACCACTCGTCCAGTGATGGTCTCCCCTGCATAGTACACCTCTCGGTCAAGGTCAAGCTCGAAGGACTTCAAGAAATCCATTTTGATTCATAGGTGTTCAGCAGCAACACAGCAGACGTCGGTGAAGAAAAAAAAATCCTAAGCTCGCTCAGTAAACGAAATCTGAAAGCAGAAATACAAAAGGAATCGTTGCTTATTATAGCAGTTTAGCTGTTGGCTAATTCCTATACTTTTACCCCCTAACCCTCCAAAACGGACAGACAGGAATCGACATTTTTACTTAAGTTAAACGAATATATTGAATACCGTCAAGACACTGAACTCTAGCTCTCACGCTTTCATTTGACAAAATGATATGCCTACAGGTAGAAAATACACAGGAAAAATGGCAACTGTGAGTTTTAAACAAAAATGCAGAATTCGCTGACACCGAAAATTCATTTGTTCAAACTTCCATTTTCATTAAAGACTTATATTCGTATCAAATGGACCACGATCTGCAGCTGAATTGTGTTGGTCGTAGTGCTGTAAAAGTATGGAATTTATATCTGACGGCAGATTACGGCTGACTTTCATCTTTTGCGTTTTGTGTAATTCGCCCCAGTTACGAAGAGTTAAAAAAATTTAATTTGCCTCTCTCTCACTATATATCTATATAAAGGATCATTTTCAAGACTTTAAATGGGTTATCTGCCAAATCGTCTATATTTTATCTTCTCAGTTTATAAGTTCTTCAGTGTATAATCATGCCGAAACACGCACGAACGCACGCACGCATGTATTTAAGAGCTCGCTCGCGCGCGCGCGCACACACACACACTCTCTCTCTCCTACCTGAGTATGCAACATGCGGTTACATGGCAACTCCGGAGAGTCCGCATACCTCATTTGTACTTCTTTAAAAATGTCTGTTAGGTTTAATAGAATTGGACTTTTGTTGTATCGTTATTGTTTCAGTTTCGGAAACCCCCACCCACCCCCATACTCGAAGAACCTCCAAGCACCTGCCTGTGGAATGTAACACACAAACATCGGTTAACAGGGATCATCAACAGGTAAGGTCAATGTGACAGTTTCAGTAAAAGTTGTGTGGCACGCTCATGCCTTTACTGTCAGGTAGGTTAACAAGTCCCGATGAAGACGATAGCGGGGTGCTACATCCCGCGTGCACAAACAGCAGACAAATACAAAACTCTGAGTTTCTGAGGTCAGAGATGTTTATAAAATCCAAACTACGTGGCTATGGGGTCCGTTAAACCGCTCCTTCACAGCGACCGGAACTTGGCGTTAGTTCAGTCTTGGTGCACACAGAGCGCGATGCTTCGGCACCGAGATGACAAACTGAAAGAACTGTTGTTCTAAATTAACCCCCCACCCCCTGCCTGCGCGCTTTGATAATATCCGTAAATCAGCGAAACCCGGCAAAATCTGACCTCTCCTTCCATGCCTGGGGTCCAAGGTCGTCTTTGTACTGGTAGAACACAATAATGCTCTACGATAAAAGGGGATGGAACAGTATGCTGGTGAGCATTTTTTTCCAGTAGACTTCGCGGTCGCGGTTGTTAAAACTACGTTAGGACAAAATAATAGATGGGCTCTTGTTCAGACCATAGGCGCTCGTTGAGGTTTTAAGTTCTGCACGCCCACTCGCACTAAAACTCGCGCATTTGCAGGGGAACGTCCGTGTGGATGAAACCACGGAGCGAAAGGCCCGCTCAGCTAATTGTTATTATCACATCGGGCTGCAAACTGCAACAACCAGTTCGCGACAGAACTGTGTCAGGGTCGGCCCCAGAACGGGTTGGGCTCTGAGGCCCGCGACCCTAGAGAAGGGCATGCTCCCTTGCCAGTCCGCGCGCAGTCTGGCGTTACCTCAATGGCCAACAAGGGCGGGGAGGGACAGGAGGGAGGGGTGTGGGACGCGCATCCATTAGCTCCTTCAACACCGTCAAGCGGTTTCCGTGGCAACCGTGACACTGCTCGTAAATCGATACGCGGCTCGCCGGCACGCTAAAGTTGTTACATAGCCAGCTAGGCCACGGGAAAGGATCGACGGAGAGACAAGCACACAAGCACGGCTACCCACGTGACCCGGTAATGGCAACAACAACACGCTGATGGCGATGATGCTAGGGACGACGAGGAAGCACTCAGGACAAAAATTCTGATCAGGCAGCGGTTACTGTACTCTCTACACAGACGACAGAGAATGGCGAAAGCCTGAAAAAAGCAACCGTTTGATTCCTTCATTCAGAAGGTATACTGACGATAATTTATCAGCTATAGGCATTGGATATATAAACTCTACACGCTAACAGGACAAGTTTCTAGTCTTTTTGGCTCCTGGATAACGTCAGAAAAAGTTGCAGCTCAAATTACAGTACACGTCAACAAAATTAAGAACTGAACTTTTGGCGTGTGTAATCACTTCTTTGGATAGCTACAACAGTAACTGTAGCTGCGCAAAAACATGAAACGAGGCGCACCTCGCGTAATGCCGTAACGCGGCATTAAAACGAGATGTACGCAAGCTTCATTTCTACGTAAACACTCATCTTTACACAGTGGCCTGTGTCGCAAACTGACTTTAAATTGATCCGTGGAGATGGTTTACTGCCTACAAGCGATCCTGAGAAGGACTATTTTTGTTCCTTTAAAATATTCCACGGAACTTAAGAATGAATTGGTTGTACTGCTATTTTCTCAGCCATCTTGCGAACGCTAGGGTTTCGGTGTAAAGTTTAGAAAAAGCTGCTGGTGAGCTGCTTGTTTGTCGTGAGCTGTGTGCAGACAGGCAATGAAGAAGTAAAACCGGAAACTGTTTTGAAAAATGGTGCAAGAAAGACTGCAAAGAAAATTAGTCTTCAGATAAAGAAAAGATGAATTCAATTAAATAGAGCAATAGTTTAGAAGTTTTACATTTTACCTACCTACCAAGGCAGCAAACTTGCACAAAATTGCATACAATACCTTAGAGTTGCCGTTCGTTGAATGAAGGTAAATCGGGCCCTTTGCGTTTTTCAAATGCAATCGAAATCCAGCAATATCGGTACAGAATCTTCAAAAGTAATCAACTGTGTTCTGCTGTACGGATTAGAGCGCCGAGAGATGACCAATAGCATTAGCGACAAGGTGAACACCTTTCAGACTAAGTGTTCGCGTCGAAGCCATCATATTTATTGGGCTAATATAATCAGGAACGAAGAGCTGCTGACGTCAGGAAACTGTAAGCCAGCCCCAGAAGAAATGGGAGGTAGGGGATGGAATGGGTCTGCGGACGAGTGACCAGAGACTGCCAAAAGCAGAACTGAGACCACGCCACAGGGTACAAAAAAGACAGGAAGACGAGGGGGAAAAAGGAGACTTGGCGATGCACGATGAAGCCAGATTCAAAGAAAAATGAACAAATGTGGACACTGCACCTGGAGTGGCCAAAGAGCGCAGCAGAGGAAAAGGAGCCTAAAGGAGCCGGCAGCGGGCAGACACAGACATGAGTATCAAAGTTAGAAACTACAACAGGCGCCGTATGCATGTAAACTGTATTAAATTTATACCCGAATAGCCACTATTCGGGAACAGCTATTTCTTTCCAATACCGGGGTACCATTCGGCGTGTGTAAGCCCCTAACACAACTTATCTGCCAGCATTAACTTCATCTACAATGTGCAACGTTTCCCTCCCTTTCGTTCGACACATCGTCGCCATCCTCTCTCCATGCACCCTACCGTCTACTGTTGTACAGACGACCAACTAGGGGGCACGTCCCAAGTTTTATTAGTCGTCTATAGCCCGTTGCAGGTGGTGGGCGGCTTAACCATGGAACTGATTTACCTCTTTAATTTGTCTAGTGGCTACTTGGACCTCTTCTCTCTTTCTACTGACCGTTTCTCTTGGTGACTCATAGACGGGAGCCTGCCTTTCTACTTTTGTTTGCTAGCATCTCCTGGCGGCTAAAGCCAGTTCTTCCCAGTCTGACCCTCACTTGTGACAGCTGCAGCGGAGGTGCACGAAGAAGGCAGCCCTGTGACTCGGCCCCCACTGTACCCCACTGTCTTCTATCTCGCTACATCCCGCCTTGGCCCTTCGTGGTCAAACCTTTGGAAGTCCGACGGCCAAGCAAGCAAGTCCCAAGGGCTGGGCGTAAGTCTGAGCAAGTCTTCTCCCTTCTTTTCGGTCTGTGTTTCTCCTCCTTCCGTTGTTTCCTGACTCCCTTTTATTTCTCCCTCTTGCAGTGCCCTCTACATCATGTGATCCATCCCCCTCATGTTCTCCCACCCTCGCAGGCGACATCATGTGGGTATCCAACTTATGACCTGCTGACAGGCGCTAGTTCCAATGTTTAGGTTTCCCGAAATTTCAGTTCACCGACCGCTTGTTGCTGATGCAGCCGTGCTCTGCTGACATCATGCTGTCTACATAAAGGGACTGTCGTCATTGGCACCTGCGGAAAGGTTGGTTAACCCCTGCCCCCCCCCCCCCCCCCCCCCCCCCCCCCCC
>SMGT01014169.1:305126-334224 GCA_004794575.1 Lanistes nyassanus
ACGCCACCACGAGCCATTTGTGTGCGTGTGACAAGGTCACGCAGGCGGGGAGAGCAACGCGGAGGTCGGTTGTCTCTTTCAAAACCCCCAGTTCGCAACAACTACATTTCCTTTTTTGTGCTGACTAGGCTACCCCATGAATCAACTATACTTTTAAACCCACAAACAATCCCGGTTTTACCTGTGCCAGCTCTCATTTTGTTATATATGCCCAAAATGTCAGCTCATATATTTTTATCTAAATCATAAAGTATGTCGAACGGATCTTCTCCGTCTCTGAAAACGATGTGTCGGCGAACTTGGAATAAGCTATTCGCTCCTTTAACGACTGAAATATTACCAAATAACAAGGGAAAAATAGGCTATTCGGTTTTCATGGAGTGTATTCTAGAATATCTGCTATGACAAGAGTACGTAAGCTATTCGGTTGTCTTGCACACGGAGCCAATGCAGGGTTATGTTAGTGCTTCTGCCATTCCCGTCCTAATGCACTTTTGCCCGGTGTAATTTATGTGTATTTTTAAGTACGAACAGGAGATACGAACACCCATTTAACCGAGCCCTGGGGTGGCTTGTATCTGCAGTTACGGACATAAGAACGGTCGTAAGGTCCATTCGCCCTATTTTACGTACTCCTTTACGTTTGAACAGAAGGTATAGATCCTTATGTGTGCCTATGTGCGTGCAGCTACTTGATCGTCTATAAACAAATCTTTTCTGTTTTCCTAAAGCACTTATCTCTGATTTTAGGATTGAAACTTTTTCTGAAAATGACAGACAAGGTGTTTAAGCTCACAATCTATGAATACAGCGAACAACGTCTGCCTCCGTGCATTCTCAGACAATTCATATAGGAACCATCTGGCAAGAACGCCTTGAATGTAGACTCAAAAAGAAAAAAAAAATCCCCGAAAGTTATAATTATGGTAATCTGAGTGTGGTTTGAAAGTGTACTTTTTCCAAAGAAAACTGCAGATGATAATGACAATAAGGACAAAACCATGCAGAAGCACAACTGATTGACAAAAATTTTGAAACCAGGCAGCCCTTTTTTTTGGTGCCCCTGTGAACCCAAACCCATACGGTGCCTCCATCCCAATGCCCTGCAGATGCTGACAAATTCTAAATAATTAATTTCCTCACGCTAGCTCTTTTTCCAGTCACGGGAGGAGTTGTGGGATTGGAATACTGTGTTGAGTGTTGTGATCTAATTTCAAATACCCTCGATCAACAGCTGGACTGAAATGAAGAGTAATGCACTCCAGTCCACAAGTAAAAAGAACATTTTGCATAAACACGAATTGGAAGTGCTCATAATAAACAACAAAAGAAACAAAGTATGCTACAGTTGTTTTAAAGCTAATCTCACGAGGAACTTCATTAAAAAAAATTTAAAAAATACATTAATTCTTTAACTTACAATTAAAACTTTTTCAAAATTTATAAACTCAAGAATAGCAGCTTAGGCACAAGAGACAGGAGGAAAGAAAGAACATTTTTCCGTCTACCTCTAATTTTCTATCAGCCTTTATGAGTTAAGCCCCTTGTTCTTCCAGCATCTTGCACGTGCTTTGTCGCCATCTTGCAGCATGTGGTCCATATTCCTTCAGACAAGTTGTTTACTCTCTTAATGCGATTTTTTAAATCAGTATTTTGTTTGGTTAGTTTTTGTTCCGTCCTGATGAAGGGGCGATCCCCAGAAACGTCGACTTCTTCTCTGTTTGTTTATAATACGTGCCTCAGTGACGTTGTTAAAGAAGAAAGGAAAGAAAGGAAAGAAAGAATATTGGCTGTGTAAAGACAAAAACTGACAAAGGGATACGGAACACAATCACTTCAGGCCACCTAGACGATAAAGCATAAGCCTCCTCGACGCGCGTCGGTGTTTATAGATCTGAGAAATAATCTTTAGAGTAACGCCACTGCCCAATGTCTCGCCTGGAAATTCTGCAGCGGGCTACCTGGAAAGATAGGCATATTGTTTTTTTTTCAGGCTTGCCAGGTATTTCGCACTAGGCACTCGAGGCGAATATCGATTCAATAGACGGTGGCCGGCTGCCGTAGCCAGATGAATAAATAATCTTCGCCAGACGCAAATAACAGATAAAAGTACAACGAGAATGAAACGAAAGTAACAAGAGATTCTTTCTTGTTTCTACCACTCGACCAGAAGGGTGGAAGTCAAGAATACCTGCTAAGCTACCTATGCGTAGGTTAGCTTAAAGGAAAGCGGCTTTTCCTGCGCAGGACGTGGTTATGACGTGCCTGAGGATGTCGAACCGCGGGACAAAACGGGTTCGACAGTTGAGGGTCAAACCTCGGGGAAGATGCTTGTGAGGGGGGCAAGATCGGAGCAAGTACGCTGACCATACCTCCTCACCAACGCACTCAGGGAAACAGAGATACAGACAGAGCAGACGGGCAGACGGACAGTGAGATGTAGACGGAAGGACGGACAGTCAGGCAGACACACAGACAGTTACACAAACACGCAGACAACCAGAAATATAGAGCGACAGCTGGAAGCACACGCAGAAATGTTGGCAAGAGGGAGGCGACGATTTATGTACAACTAGGAAATGAGACAGCTGCTAATCAAGTGATTGCTGTACGAGTTCTAAAAAGATTCTCTGCACGTCTGTCCCCTCTGTTACCCACCCCACCCCCACCCCACATCCACCCTGTCAGAAGACTGCAGCCAGAAGTCAGAAATGTACCATTCCCTTCTCCTTCCGCTGCGGTCGGGGATGGCATTCCCTTTAAGCATCTGGACAACTTGGCACCTCCGGCACTTCTTACAGATCAAACATATATTTTTAATCTAATACCCCCCCCCAACCAAAAAATCTTTCGCTTTATTGGCTGAGATCGTAGCACGCGATGTAGAAGCACATAATCGCTCAAGCTCAACCCACATGCGCAAACGCCCACCGCACTCGCAGAAAGTTAAAGTGAAAACAAAAGTTGGCAGGAGGAGATCTCTGTTACCGTTGTGCCTTTGGATGCGACGGGTGGCTCCTGTAGTGGACAACATCGAGATGTTTGGTCTTATTCTGCAGGCTGGTGGTGCTGACAGGTGTGCGCAGGCACACTCAACTGCAAGGCAGATGACAACTATCGGGTGTATGACGTCGGCAGAGAATAGTTTGGCTTCCGAACAGCCAACAGAGAGAATGGCTTGGCTTCCAAACAGCCAACAGAGAGAATGCCATGCCTTTAAAACAGCCAACATAGAGAATGGCATGGCTTGACAACTGCCAACATAAAGAATGGCATGGCTTCAAAACAGCCAACATAGAGAATGGCTTGGCTTAAGAACAGCCAACATAGAGAATGGCTTGGCTTCAGAACAGCCAGCATAGAGAATGGCTTGGCTTCAAAGCAGCCAGCTAGAAAATGGCATGGCTTCAGAACAGCCAACATAGAGAATGGCATGGCTTCAGAACAGCCAACATAGAGAATGGCTTGACTTCAAAGCAACTAAAACAGAGTATGACATGGCTTCAAAACAGAATTCAAAAAAGAATTTCTTCTGACCCCAGGTGTATCCACAGTTTGAAAAATGCCGATTGCTACTTATTTAGGTGCCGCTATTCTCGATCGAAACAACAAGACAATGGACACTTTATTATCAGCGTTTATAGATTTCAGGAACGCTATTCCAAAAATGCACATACGCTAGGAACTGCTTGTTCCAGAAACCGGAAATTCCTCCTTGTGTAATATTTCCACTCATCTCCAGGAATTTCGCCGCAGACTGACCTGCGTTAGAATGTAATGTCCTCAGGCAAAGTCCACGCTTACAATGAACAATTCTGAACGGTCATCAACAAAGTTTTACTACTCATCATATCTCACTCTTATTCTGTTTCTCACCCATCTTCATTTCTTCTTCCCGCCTATATGTGTTCTTTTCTCATTTATCTCCTCTCTTCTTTCCTCTAATTATCCTCTCTTCTCTCATCCTTCTTTCATCTGTCTTCCCTCCTTTTTCTTTCTTTTCTCTCTTCCTTCTCCTGTGTTTCCTGTTTATATTCTCCTCTTTCTTTCCTCTTTTCTCTCAGATGTCTCCTTCCATTAATCTCTCTTACCTTCTTACTGTTCTTGTAAAGCTCTCTCTTAGTTTCTCTGTCACTTCTTTCACCACTCGATCCCTCACCTTTTCTGTGTCTTTCTTCCGCCACCTGTGTGTATTTGTATGACTTCGTTCGTCTTGTATACATCCCTGTATACGTCTGCCAGCCTGTCTATTTGTCTGTTGTACCATCCATCTGTCTGTCGCTGCGCATGCCCAAAACCAATATGACTAGAGCGACTTGTCGCGACAAAGTCACACTTTTTTCAGTCACCCACCCATCAAAATGAATTATATATCAGTCTCAACGTAGATTCCATTGGTAACCAATGCGGGGCAACATCTGCCTCGAATACTAATCGTCGTGCATTTCATCTTACCCTTCGTTGATTCGGACATACCTGGTACAGTTTCTGCAAATATCAGCAGTCCACAAATCAAATAAGCTCAAACCGTCACAATATATAGATATATTAGCCAGGGGACCCGGCGCTGCTCACCGCTACCCCTTCTGCAACCGCTACCCCTTTACTACCCACCCAACCCATACCCTTTTCCTTGCCTGCCGTCTCCCTGTTGTCAAACGAGGCAAGGGAAAGTACTCTTTATACGAAAGGGAAACGACTTTGTGGTGATCGCTCTTGCACTCTGATCGCTGTGTACACGACTTGTTAAAGGGAGTCATCGTATTTATTATTTTACTGTTGTTTAGGCCTACGGACAGGGTTGAAATACTGCCTATGACCATCTGCGGGTGAAAAGGAACACCCGCGTGCCAAATTTGGTGTGGATGCCTTCAGGCGTGCGGATTTGTATAACAAACGAACCCACCCACTCACCCACCCACCCCACACACACAGAGATTCGGTTTTATATATTAGATATGCATACTCCCACGCGAACACACACACAAATATATATATATAGACGTACATTTCTTACGCTATCTCATTAACTCCATTTTAAGTTCGGCAGTTAAAATATGATTATTAAAAAATCGCAAAGACGAGAAACTTACGCTGATTTGTTTACCAGTGTTGTGTTTTCTACACTGCTGGGTCTTAACACCCGCCCCTACCCCCCTCCCACCCGCCTCCTGCTTTTCCACCAGTGCTACTCGGACGTCAGATTGAAAACAATCTCCAAGAGTTCTCGGACAGCCTCCAGCGGGGAAGTGAAAAATTTACGAAGTTGTTTACCAAGCAGTGTCAACATCAGCCATTAATTTCAAACTGGCATCGTCTATAAACGCCAGTTTCAAAGACGCACTTTTGTCAGCTGCGAGTAATTACCGTCCTATGAGTGAATGCATGTGTGTGTGTGAGAGAGAGAGAAAGAGAAAGAAAGAGTGCGTGTGTGTGTGTGGGTGAGCTAGCGAACAATGAGAAGAAAGCACAAAGGGGGGTGGGGTGGGGGAGTGAGAGGACAGGGAACAGAGAGGGGGGGTGGGTGAGAGAATGGGACAGTGGTTGATATCTCTAATTGCATGCACTTTCAGGTGCCTGCATGCAGGTGTGTTACGGGCATGTACGCTCGCATGAATGTGTGTGACAACGCGCGAGCATGTGCGTGCTATGTTATAATTGGCCATCACTCAATATTATTTTTATTTTAAAGACTTCATCAAACTTTAAATGCGTCAATCACACTTCACAGTCGATTGTATTCTTCACCCCACCCGCACACTTCCCCCAGTGGCACCAATCGCGAGTTTATTATAATCCATCCATTCGAATTTTGCAAAAATGTTATAGTCAGCCTCACGATTCTTACTCACAGTATTATTTTCTGAGTAATATGAAGCGTATATTAATTTACCTGTTCCTGTAGGAATATTATATTATGTTTACTAAATTAACTTACCTTTTCCTGGAGGAAAAAAACACATGCATCTGCGTAATACATCAATACAAATACGCCATATATATCTTTCATCACATCTTTGGTCCATCTTCATCATATACATATCAAGTCTTCATCGTGCATTTGTCATTTGCTCTATCGTACGGTCAGTTAAACGGGAACGTTGTTTACCGCAATTTCCAGTTGTTTACACGTATGAGGCCATTGGTTACTTGGAAGTTATCTCGTACATTTGCTACAAAAAATGGAAGACAAAATCCGTACGGATGCAGGCACGTCAAGCATGGACAGACAACATGTTGCACTTACTGCAGCTGTATCGCCGGTCCTAATCCAGCCTGATGTAGACAGCTGCGGGGGCTGCCGGTCGACAACGTCCCAATCGCCACAACGATGTAGTTGCTGCTGCCGCTGGGAGAGTCGGGTGTACGTACGTAATCCTCGGCCGTTAAGTGCCGCTGACCCGCTCGCCCGCCATGTCTAGGTGGGCAGGCAAACCAAATTACTCCCGCTGCCTTGCTGTCACCTCAATGGCTAGTTTCGGAACGCACTTCTCCCCCGAGCCGCTACCCTCCCCTTCTGTGGTCATCGGATTCTCAGCGAGTCTGGGTCAGACACAACGGCGGTGCACGCGCGTCTGCGCTGCAACAGTGTATCTCGACGTCATTATCGGTCGTCACGTCTGCTTTCCCGAGCGGTAGACAATCCGTGCTGTGCACCATTCCCGAAGAAAGGTTTTCGGATCCTGATCGACGATAGAACAGAGGTTACCGCGCCCACCGGGGCGTGACTTCTGTGTCATCTAGTCTGCAAGGAGACGTTCGAGAAAGCGCTGGCCGGCTTTCCTTTCTCTTCGGTCGCTCGTCGGCTAGGTCTGACCCCCCCGCGCTAGGAGGTTTTCCCCAAAGCATGGCATCTGCGCGCAACAAACGCCATGTTCGATCGATGCTCCGTGATCGCCACCACACGCACGCGCGCGCGTGCCAGCCGACCCGAAGTAGGACGCATGTGTAGGCCTGCACGTGCGTGCGTCGGTGCTGCGTTCGTGTGCTTGAGCCCGTAGTGCATGCGCGTAGACAAATAGCGATGGCTCATGAGCGCTACCCAGAAACCAAGGGTTAGCGCGAGAAAAAAGAATGGCAGCCGACGAGCGGCCGCTGTTCATTTTACAGCGTTGCCTTCACCTTCGTGATGGGCAGGCAGGGGGCGCGGGCAAGAAGAGCGCAAAGCTTTTTGTTTTATTTTCTTAACTGCGATTTTCAGCCAGGGCCATCGCTGTAAAAGCTTGATTAATTTCGCAGCGAAACCAAAAAGTCGCTTTTCCCGGCATCGTGATCGCTATGGCGATCAATCCACCTGCACGCGCCGAGGTGAGCACGTGATACTCTCACGTGATCCATCGATTCCCATGCAGTTGAAAATATTTTTGAAGGGCGAGGGCAAAGTACACCATTTTATTATCGAGCTTGCACCAAAGTAGCAGGAATTATGCAAAGCTATTTATGTCGACAGGATAAAAAAAAAGCAGCCTGTGGGTTGTTCCATGGAGAACAGGCTAAATTATTGATCAACTTTTCAGCTTCGTCGCCATTTGAAAAAGCGAGCTTATACTTACCTAGCAAGCCAGTTGCGACGTTAACATATATAGGTACACTGATTGTACATGGTGGTGATTGTGTGTGTGTGTGTGACCGCGCGAATGCTTAAAACGTGCTTGCAGCCCAAACCCATTTTAAGAAGTGCTTTTCTTTGTATGTGCTTTCTCAGTTAGTTGTAAGGCTTTGATTTCTTTCTTTGTTTCTTTCTTTTGTTAATATCTTGTTTTGGTATGAGTAGATGCGAACGCACATCATGTAATCTAGGGTTTGGACGTATGATTAGTAAATTTCCTCTTTGCGGAACGCTTGCTGTCGGTTACCAATGTGTTGCTGAAGTCATATGATAGCAGTTTGTGACGTCCAAGGGAAATTCTATTTCACCTGTTAGCTCGGTCCTTTACATTCCTCATTTCGTACCAAGTATTGTAACCGCACATCTTCGTATTTGGCTTCTTCAGACAAATGCATTTGTGGGCATGTTTCAGTGCAGAAACAATTCCTCACATACCGATGACGTATACGACTACATTTTAATATCGACTAAAAGTTGTCTAAACATAAGCCAAAGTACAACATTTTTAACGATCGTGACAACAACAGGAAATATAACCACACCAACTTTTTTTAAAAATAAAGTCCCAAATAGGTACGTTGCACCAGTAAAGAATAATGCACATAAAGTTGGAAAACCACAAACCTATCTCATCACATTAATTTTTTCCTGTCGAACCAGTGTACTGTTATAAATAAATGTGTGTAACTGTGTGACATAGAGGTTGCTAAATACAAAACGACAGGATAGTAAAGTTGTCAGGTTTTTGCCGTCAGGAACTTGCATGCTGTTATAAAAATGTAATCCTTCGTGATATTGGTAGGAAAAAATATCAGAGCTGAGTAAATAAATAACGAGAATAAAATGTTGCAAAAAATAGCTGCATTGAGAAATGTGATTGCACTTTTCCTCGATTTAGTCACAGTTGTGCAAACTATTTGAGTGACTCTCTGAGCTTTACAGACAGTTAATATTCATGTCGAAAGTGTAACTAAAGTAAGACGCAAGGGGAGCTATCACATCATCGCTCCTTTCCACCTCAACCTTCGGTTGCCGGCCTTGATTCACTATAAGAATAGTTTGTTTTATGCTGTACTGTGGAGGAAACCCTCCTCAAAATAACTCTTAGATAGCACGGAAATTATGGGGCGCCAAGAGGGGAATGGATATAATGCTCATGGTGTATAAAGAATTGCATTCTGTAACAGAATTGCATTCTGTAATTGCATTCTATGCTGACGTATGCAATCAAGGGAGCCTACAGTTTATTCTATCTATACTATGAGCAGAAAATGCTATGCACTTCATTCTTTATATACAATTGAAGGCTGCAGTTAAGAATACATTCTATATTATACCATGCCAATTCTTTCCGAAAACAAGCCCAGCAGTTTATTTCGGTGACCCTCAGGGGTCCTCATAGTGTGTAGTATCGGTGTAGGTGAATACACTGTGAAGGGACCATGAGGGTCGCTTGGCACCGAAAGAAGCCGCTGGCCTTATTTTCGTAAAGAATTGGTTTGATATATTATGGAATTCATTTTTTAGTTATAGAATTCATTCTATAGTTAAAGAATTAATTCTATAGTTACAGAATTCATTCTATTATAATAGAATGAATTCTATAATTATAGAATGCAATTCTTCATAGACCATGAGCATTATACCCATAACCATCTTGGCGGCCCATAGGAAATCCCGTTTGGCAAGCAACGTCAACATGAAACGTCAGCATCAGTTTGACGTCATAATAAGTGGATGATTCTGCTTTCCGGGAAGAAAGCGTTTCACAAGCAGACGAGAGAACTTCTAATCAAGAGGAGGTGAGAATTTTGATTTCGTTATCGTCAGACATCGGTATGGCGTTGACAACTAGTGCATTAATGAACGATGAAGATGAAGGCAACAGACCAGGGACATGAAAGATACAGCGATTGATGCTGTTGGTAATACATCGACTGTGTACATGGTACAAATGACGAAATGTTTGTGTGGAAGCGTATATGTGTGCGTGTGTGTTTCTTGTGTGTGTGTATGTGTGTTTGTGTGTGAGAGAGAGAGAGTTTACAGGCAGGCAGACAGACAGACAGACAGACAGACAGACAGACAGACAGAGACAAAGAGAGTGTGTGGTCTTGGTGTTATACACCAAAACTTTCTTGAAATTTGAGTGCTGGATGGAGTCTACATGTACTTGTATAATCCGTAGCAATTATTTATTTGATTGTAGAAATATTAAGATTGTTTTGTTGATCCAGACTTTGATAACGTAGACATGCACGCTGAAGCAGGGGCCAATGAACTTGACGGGGATGATGCACAGAAAGTACAGGTACACACCTGGTGCTGTGTTAATGTTTCACTGGGGCCTTGGTCGATAACAACCCACACACACACACGCACGCACGCACGCATGCACGCACGCGCGGGGGAGAGAGAGAATATGAGAATTTACTTACCAAACTATAATCCATCTTTGTGAATTGTTTCTTTCTGTGTAAATTAGCGCAAGTTTTAAAGGACCACATTATAAAACAGTTAAGCCTGTGTGTGTGTGTATATGTTCCCACTTATAAGAAGAACTATATTTCGTTAGCTCTGAGCTAAGAAAATGCTGAAACATCCTGCGACTGGTTTACTTTCATAAAGCGGAAACGCACTCGCCTCTCGTACCTGCGTAAGTTTGGCGTTTGCGTGAGCTGCCTAAGTGCTTCCACGGGCGTAAATCAAAATTTCGCGCTGTCTGTAGTAAACTTTTCTCTCTCTTTTTGGCTGATGCTCAGGGTTACCCTGGCCCTCAAGGCAATCCACAGCATTGGGATCAGCAGGGAGCAGCGATAATACACCTTCAGCCAGTTCAACAAACAATATTGGTAAACTGTGCGCAAAGTTCTCGAGAACTGTCTTTATTTTCAATGTACTAGCTGCTGTCTTTGGGAGGAAACACTGTTTGTGCTTTGGGATAGCTAGCTACCAAGCTCTGATCAATGTCGCATGCCGATCGCGAATTTCAAAGAAATTTCTTTACCTTACATCACGAATGGTCGTAAGTTGCACCAATTTATCAATGGAAACTTGACTTGCAGTTTTTGTTTAATTTTAAAGAACACGTGGAAAAAATGAACAACGCTCTGCTTTAAAAAAAACGAGGATCCAGGAGGAATTCTTAAATATTTCAAGGAGTAAATGCTTTAAATTAGTAATTAAACGTTATCGGCATGCTTTGGTCCACAAAATGCAGAAAGTGGCAAAACATAAAGCCTTAAGGAAACTCAAATGACAATTTCGGTCGTGCGTTGTTTTGGGTCAGTGGGTTTTTTTTTGTCCGGATCTTTAGATTGTTCCCGAGCAACCTCCGGACCACATGCTTGCTTCCATCTTTGCCTGTTGCTGCTGCTTCATGATTCCAGGAGCTGTAGCCATCTACTACTCCTATAGGGTTGGCATCTATTACTCCGTACAGATCAGTTGCTAGGTTGAACCCATCGCCGCCAGACCTCTAACCGGTAGCATTTTCACTACGGAAAAACTTACATGTACCATAGAAATCTCTAGCCCGAAGTCCTAGTGATTCTCTTTAAGTATGAGATCAGAACAAAGAAATTTCGCCTCTCCTGTGGCCAAAGTGCCAGTCTTCATTGATATGACAATATACATCCATCCATCCAACCATGCAGGAAGGCAGGCTTGCATACCTACATAACACACCATTACATAATACATACATTCCAGTTGAAAAGGTAATATTTTAAAACCACTTTTGGGGTCTACTACGGCCACAACAAACTGCTCTTCTCTGCTTTCTTTTCTCCAGACACAACAGGCAAACGCGCGTTATGACGTCCAGAATGCTTCCTACTACAGCCGCAGGGCAGCCATCTATATCATCATCGCCACTGTCATTGGCACCGTTTTGCAGATTCTTATCATTACTTTATCTGTTCTTGGTTACAAACATCAGTTGTAGTAAGGTTCACTAGCACATAAAAGCACTGTAATAAAACAGTCACAAAGAGTCATCTTGTATGGAATGGCTGATCAAATGTAGCAAACTTTTCCGATGTTCGTAACCCCATTCACGTTCTTTTGACTTTTTGGATGAAATTTATCCTTGTCTTGTAGCGAAATATTCATTGTTTTGCATTGAACTGCCATTACTGCAATTTCGCGTTTTCTTCGTGAAACCGCGTGCTGTAGATTAATCAGCATAGCTTGAGTTTTGCGGAGGCGGTGAAGGCAATAGTATTGCCTTATTCCTTCCTCTTGAGAAATCCAATACTTGTCCCAGGCAGCTGTTGGTATTTGTGACAGGATGAGATTTACCAATAAACCTCCGACAGTAATAATTTAAATAGGAAATATTGTCAAGTCGTCTGGAGGAAAAAAAATTAGAATAAAATAATGGACTTTTAAACCTGTGACTTTTCGCAGGAGTGACTTTATTTCCAGCGACGTTTCTCCCAGTTTGTTGACGAGCATGCACGCACGCACGCACGCACAAAGCTACAGACCCGCATATAAACTCACGTACACATAAAGAAGGGATATACCCCCCCCCCCAGGTCTTATTGTCTTCCCACGCGCCATGTTGTCTCCTGCGAGTCCCGTCATTCACCATCATGCTGTTTATAGCGCTTGCCGATGTTTAGTCTATTTTGTTGTTTTATCGCGGCTGAGCAGATGTGCTAGTAACTATAAAGCAGCGCAATGAAGCTGTCGTGCACGAAACACGTACCGTATGCGATTTAGAAGATGTTGATGAGTCTGCTGGTCAATTAAAACACCCAAGGGCAGCCTCAAAAACACGTCATCAATGAGTGTATTCTTTTGTTGCTTGTTTTCGTGAAAGTGCCGAGGGCCATGGTACACTAACGTCAAGCCCATCGGTGTACGGGGGACGTGGCTGTAAAATGGCGTCTTTCTCTTGACGGTGTGGCAGCTGGTCCGCCCTGCCTCTTGCACTAAATGGTCACGCTCCTGTCCAACAGCGTTGTCTTGGGTCGCTGACACTCATTTGTATATGAGATGTAGATACCCATACCGTCTTCTGACAAACTAAGGTCACGACCTTATGCGGCGAGTGGTGCAAAGTGTGCGGTGCAATGAGTTGGGGCGAATGATGTGAGTGTGCCGTTCTGTCACTCGCGGTGAGTAATGTAAGTGTGAGATACTAAGACTCGCGGTGAGTAATGCAAGTTTGCGGTGCTACACTCGCGGAGAATGATGCAAGTGGTGGGTGTTATGACTTGCGAGTGATGTAAGTGTGGGGCACTATGACTCGGGGCGAGTGAACGCGCATTGGCATGACTAACGGCGAGTGATGCAAGTATGGGATATCATGGCTCGCGGCGGATGCTGGTCAGGGAAGCAACAATTCCACGAGTCCACGACTGACAGCTGACACTAGTGTGCGATCAGCACAATATATACCAGCTTAACTGATGCTCGGCAGTTCTAAAGTGCTGCACAGCAACTTGAACAGAGGTGCGCAGCCGTGCAGCACCGCACCTTAGAGGGAACAGCGATATGTCTGCATCTGTCTGTCTTTTATTTGAATGTAGATGGACGTTTGAAGTCTTCAAGTCGTCTAAAAACTGCAAGAAAAAGAAACCTCCTAGCTCTCTGGATCGAAAACCCGTTTAC
The DNA here is from genome assembly GCA_004794575.1 of Lanistes nyassanus. Lineage (NCBI taxonomy): Eukaryota > Metazoa > Mollusca > Gastropoda > Architaenioglossa > Ampullariidae > Lanistes > Lanistes nyassanus. Next base: position 318,358 of record SMGT01014169.1, read on the forward strand.
TCAATGTTTTTTTATCGTTAATGACGACATCGATATTGAAAAGTTGAAGTGAATGGAATCAGAACTCAAGACCTCATTCGTTATTTTGCGCAAGCAGGCAGAGAAGTCAGTTTTTTTTTTCTTTTAATCAGTAGAAGAAAATTTGCATGCATGAGTTTTGTTATAGCCGTATTTAAAGGTTTGCGCAACGCTGCTTTCACATTCACGCGCTAACGATCCCTCGCTCACTGCGTGCGGAAGAACTGATTTTCGTGAGGCCGCTGGCGATTGGCTAAATATTTTAGTCACAGCGACCTCGACCTTTTCCACTGCCGGGCGAGGCGAAAACAGCAACAGGGAACGACAGTATTATTTGCTTGATCCGGTTCTTGCACGGCTTGGGGAGCTGGAAAGGGAATTACATTTTCGTTTGTATTCGTCGGTGGTAAGACTCATATACTGCTGCACCGAAGCCAGTCGAGGGAAGGGACCACATTATGGAAGAAGCCAACCTGCAGAAAGGTGAGTCAGTTCAATGCTCAGTACGTTCTCCCGTGTATATTTCGTGCGTTCCTACAAGAGGCCAACGACCTAGAAATAAAACAGGAGCCAGGGTTGGGATACGTACGTGATGAACTGGCTGTATGTCAGACGTGCTGGCTTCAACAGCGATGTAAATTCGAGTTTGGCGAGAAACGTGCATGCTTCCTTTTTTTTTAATTCACCACTCACACTGACCAGAGCCTGTCTGGTACAGACAGCGGGGCGGTGCTGTACTGCTTAGGTTTCAGTCCGAACATGCGTTCTGGCACTCACTAGCCTCGTTTTCGTGACCAAGTTCTGCTGATGTTTTCTCAACCAAAGTGTCTTACCTGTGAGCATTTCTCACCGCCACCTTTTCTTCGCCACAGGTGTTGTCTTTCATTCTGACGGTGCATCTTAATTGCTTCCTTGGCACATATAAATGAATTCATTTCACGGTGTTGCTTCGCTTGAACAAAACTGTCGGATCTTTGATTATTGCAGATTCCTGCCACTCCAGCCACAGGCTGTATGAGAACGAAGGGGGTGTGTGTGATTTCTGATGCCAGCAGACGACCGGTGTCGCAAGAAATTCGGTCCGCCAAGAACTTTTGTCCGGATCTGGTTAAGCCACCACGGATTACGCATGGGTTGCAGTGATAAAAGTGGTCCTCGGATTTATTTCGCAAGTTTTTAGTCAAATTAGAATTGGTTTGATCTCAGCATTTGGGTTAGGGTTAGGGTAGGGTTGGGTTTAGGGGAGCGCTTTGCCAGCCCCTACGCAGACATGCGCAATCTGTATGCCAGACCATGTTTGTTGCCGGAGCGATTTTCTTGCGACACCGGGATAACCAGTTTTTATCAGAGGATTACAAAAATGTGGAGAGTGTATAGTTTTTCGTTGTGGTCCTTGTCGCGCACGTCATTCTACTTCATATTGTAAAGTGTTCAGGCGTCTGTCTGCCCTACTGCCTATCTCCTCTCGCTTCTCCTCTTCCTGTTGTTGCTGCTGTCCGTGGCGTACTGTAGCTGATAGGAGCAGCGCTGTGTATTATGGACAGTCTGACTTAGTTATTCGACAGTAACAGTGGCATAACGTGACAGCATTTCAATGATGAGTCATGGTTGGGAATAACATTGGCATGAACATCAACAGTGGTGAGTCGTTGTGAAATGCCACAGTGGTGTATCCTTGTTCTACAGTCAGCTGTGTTTGTCATGGTCAGTGGAACAAGTTGTCACCGTTTTCCGGCAGCCCTGTGTACTGTGATAGATCGATAAAAGTGCTGGTTCTGTAAAGACGACCTGCAGCGTAGCGGTAATACGTTTGTATCTGTCAGCAGTATGGAGGGTCATTAGTCGGGAATTACAGTCCCGACGGTGTCCAGTACACATGCCTTCTGTACATGAGGTACCTGTGTTCACAGGGCTGAATGCCAGTACACATGCCTTGTGTACATGTGGTACCAGTGTTCACGGGGCTGAATGCCAGTACACATGCCTTCTGTACGTGTGGTACCTATGTTCACAGTGCTGAATGCCAGTACACATGCCTTGTGTACGTGTAGTACCTGTGTTCACAGTGCTGAATGCCAGTACACATGCCTTCTGTACGTGTGGTACCTGTGTTCACAGGGCTGAATGCCAGTACACATGCCTTGTGTACTGGTATACCTGTGTTCACAGTGCTGAATGCCAGTACACATGCCTTCTGTACGTGTGGTACCTGTGTTCACAGTGCTGAATGCCAGTACATATGCCTTCTGTACGTGTGGTACCAGTGTTCACGGGGCTGAATGCCAGTACACATGCCTTCTGTACGTGTTGTACCTGTGTTCACAGGGCTGAATGCCAGTACACGTGCCTTCTGTACGTGTGGTACCAGTGTTCACGGGGCTGAATGGCGCTGGTTTTCTCCGGGGACCACAGTTTCCTGCCCTGTCTCTTTCCCCGGCACCCTTCCCCACCCTTCCCCCCTCCCCCCTTTCGCCTTGTTCGCTAGTCACGATCTAATCTTCGCTACTTATATGTTGTAATTGTAAATTGTAAACGCGAGGATGTTATGAGTCTATATATATATATATAGCTGATATCTTTTTTGTATGCAGTCTCCAGTTTCGAAACTCCCGTCTGTCCCCCTCCCCACAGGTTTCAGTCATGTTTCCCCATCAAAAGATTTGTGGGAAGGAATTACCACCACGTAAAAGCGCAGAACAACTGGAGCCAATCAAATGACGAGCTCTATTTAGGATGTGTAAAAAGCGGGGCCAATCAAATGGCGAGGTCTTTCCGGGGGCGGGGGGAAGGGAGGGAGAGGGGGATGTTTCGGGAGGAGGGGGGTTTAGGGGAAGGGTAAGGGGTGGGGTTAGGGTGGGGGCTAGGAGTAGGGGATAGGTGGGGGTTGGGGAAGGGGTGGGGTGGGGTGGGGTATAGGCAGTAAAGATCTTCCAGGAAACTCCAAGGTTTTCAGTGTTGACCCTACGAGATTAGCATATTTTACGTAAGGCTGTATTTTGATTGGCTCCAGTTTTTCTGCGCTTTTTCATGCTCTTACAGGACCCCGTGTCACACAGGTCAGTGTCAGATTATGACCTTTCTTATCAGGACGAATTGCGTCCCGTGTTTGCCAGAAAGGGACGAACGTTCGGCTGTGCTCGCCAAACTTGTGCACGCATGGCCATGAACACAGGCGAACGTTCGTCCGGTTAAGACAGGCGCTTAAAAGCTTGGACCAATCTTGCCCTCCTTTTTTGCTTTGAGCTGAAATATCGAAACCGGGTCCCTTTGCTTGTGGCTCGAACACCCACCCACAGAGACACAAACTGCAATAGACCTGACCGCCTCAGGTTCTCCAATGCACGGTGTCAGTCTCGTTGCAACGTGAACAACTCGAAACTGTTTGCGGCAGGAAGTTCCGTTTGCTTTGGTAATCCTAGTTTCAGTTGCAGATTCCGGGATTTTGGCATGTTGTACAGCGTCGTACTTGTACGTTCGTTGTGCCGCAGCGACGTCTTAAATTCACAACCCTGCAGACAGCCCCATAGCACTTTGACCCTCACGCATATAACGTGTGTGTGGGTGTGTACATTGTGTAGGTGTGTTTTGGTAATGTTTGCTTTGTTTAGCTTGTTTTATTTGTAAGCGCTTAGAGCTCCCACGAGGTTAAATAATTCATAAATCTCCTATTTTATTATTATTAGTATTCCATTTATCATGTTTTCCTAGCATTAGGCTGACTGGGTGTAGATCGCAGTATAAAGGCCTGAACTTCATCGCGAGCAGAGCTTCTATACGCTGTTCGCTGGACTGCAGAATGGATTGGTAATGCCAGTGTGTTAATTATGAGAGTCGTGGCCTTTCCTTAGAAGGAGAAGGAGAAGAAGAAGACATGGACGTTATCAGTGACGTCACTGGGCATGCGCACTTAAGAGTGCTGTGCATTATGCGCGCCGCTTACACAACCCGGCCTGCATAACTGCCACGAGGGAACTTGCACAGTGGATGCTATCAGCCTTCAGTTTCGATCCCCAGAAGTCCGACTTCCTGTCGACTGGTTACGCAACAGTGGGCTAGAGAACGTAAGGGTGTGCAGCTGATGGCTCTGGCATCGAGCGAAGCTCGTGCGACTGCAAGCCATCCGAGCGATTAAAAGCTCCCCAGTCCCATTGCGTGTCAAACCTTGCACGTGGAGGTTTATATATATTCCTGCTCCACCCCCACCCCCAGGGATATAAAAAAATCAAACATCGCAATCCTAGAGGTTGGCGAAGTGATCAGAATATTTTAGTTGACCGAGAAAACCTGACCATGTATTTTTACAGTGTTCAGTCCGTCGCACCGGCATGTGACCAGTAGCAGCGCTAACGCCGTGTCATGTCAGACATTGTGGTAAACCAATTTGTTGTATTTACACTGCGCCTGAAAAGTGTCAAATATAGTCTCTAAAACTAGGGGCGCCTTGTACCGGCCTTTTTTTATTAAAAAAAACAGCTATGCATACATCCTGTCCCTTACTAGCAAAGCTGGAACCAAGAACGCTTTTCGGGCTTGAAAACGATGCGGTGCATGAGCATTCTGTTTGCGCAGCCCGTAACTATGACTGTGACGTAAGAGGAATTCCCGATGCGTCATTTTTATCAGCCAATAGGCCGCTGAGTTACCTCGACAGCAAAATAAAAGTCTGCGGGATTTATTGTTGTCGATGGCCACATTCAAACATCTCCTACAATCTTTGGGTCGATTGCACACCAGCCAGCCGATACTACAGGAGTAAAACGGAATGCATTGGTGACACGTATAGTATAGGTTTGTGTAAAATAAAATATGCGTCACAGACATCATTGGTAAACCTTTCTTAACTCCTGACAAATGATCGAAGCGTGTGATTGTCTCTCTATAGATGCTTTGAAGAAGCTAAATGCTGAAATAGCTTTACAATTCATACTACACGCATACGATTTTTTGCAGATGGGATCGCAAGCGTTTGTGTTTACCTCCGTGCCTACCCCTTTGTGTCTGACGTCATGTTAAAGATCACATTGTCTAACATTTTCTTATCATCCCGCTTATCACCACTTTCAGTCTCCGTGATGCTGTGTCTAACATTGTGTCTAATACTACATCTGACACTGTCTCTAACATTATATCTAATACTACATCCGACACTGTGTCTAACATTGTGGCCAGTACCACATCCGACACTGTCTAACATTGTGGCCAGTACCATATCCGACACTGTGTCTAACATTGTGGCCAGTACCACATCTGACACTGTGTCTAACATTGTGTCTAATACTACATCTGACACTGTCTCTAACATTATATCTAATACTACATCCGACACTGTGTCTAACATTGTGGCCAGTACCACATCTGACACTGTCTAACATTGTGGCCAGTACCACATCCGACACTGTGTCTAACATTGTGGCCAGTACCACATCTGACACTGTGTCTAATACTACATCTGACACTGTCTAACATTTGTGCCAAGTGTGGCATCTTAGACTTCTTTACACTTTTTATCATCGTCTTAATACAATCCCTATCTCTGTGCCACCACTGGTTCTGTCACTTGAACTGCCTGCTGAACCACTCATTTTACGAAAGGGAAAAAATGTGGTTAGGGTTACAAAAACTTGTAGGTTGATAGACTTTGTTAGCTCTCGTGGAAAGAAAGGGAGGCTATTCATGTAGGCCTGATGTAATTTTATGTCCCTTTTGAGCCTGTTTTAATACGTGACACCCCCCCCCCTCCAAAAAAAAAAAGAAAAGAAAAGAAAAAGAATTAGGGTAGGAAAAAATAGCGTCGGTCAGGTAACTGCAACCACAACGCTATTTTGGGGGTGGTGGTGAAGGGGGCCTATTAACACACTGACGACGTTGGTTTTAGACTATTTTACCACTGGGGACGCATGAGCACGCATAGATTTCTGCATGATCCAAATAAATGCTGCTTGCAATCTACCACAAGTGCAGTATTTTGTATTTTCGAAAGATTAACTTTTGAACATCAAAATAATTATAGATTTCTACTGAAAAAAATGTCAAATAGTGCTTACTATTGTTGTCGCGGTATTGCTTCTGTCGTGTCTAGGGGTATGGCGCTCATGTGTTTTACTCGTCTGCTCGTTGACTAGAGTTATCACAACATAAAAATGTGTCAAGAAGGGGGAAACTAACAATGCAATCGCTGCCTAATTTAATCAATTTCCAATCGGCTCAAGCCCCCACCCTCTTGCTTGTCACGCGCACAACTTAATAAAAGAGGGTAGCGATAATACACTATTCTATTTATTTACAGTTACAACAGAATATTTCACTACACAAGGAATGATGCTCCAATATACATCTACTGACATATGTAGAACAATCACTCGCACCCTCATACATTCATCCCAGCTACGCTATACGTATCCACACGCACACCTTATTGACCGGGTTATGAATTTTACCGTACCGATACTTCACTTCGGTAAACACAAGAAAACTTTATCCTTTTCGTACTAAAACCTCTCTGAATATGACGTCACGTCGACGTCTTAACACACAATCAGATCGACCGACGATCACACAAGAAATAACCGTTTCTACAAACCGACAAATCAACAAGTTTGATTTACTATCGTCTAAGTTTGTTTCTGTAACTTTGAGCTACGGTCGTGTCCTACACTGTACGTAAACTCACTTTCACGATGCTGGATAGGAATACCGCAGACGCCACGTCTCTCAGCTCCACAATCACAACACCGGTCCAAAATGCCCAAGTTCCTTTCCTGACTGGCAAGAGTCACCCCTGTTGCAGAAGCACTGCTGGTTCTCAGTCCACGTCGAGGATAATGCCTGCACTCGTCTGTAATACCTTCGTCCTTCAGCATACGGCAATCGGCATACGGCAATCGGCATACGGCAATCGGCATACGGCAATCGGCATACGGCAATCGGCAACTGGCAATCAGCACTCGGCAATCGGCATTTCACATTTCGGCCCTTAACATTTGCGGTCGGGCGCCTATATAGCCCTGAGCGCGGACTTGCCAGAAAAACGCGAATGGGCTTTCTACCCGTTCTAGGTGGCAGGCTGTAGCCCGGAGTGTTATTCGCCCCCGCCTCGCAGCCGACCCCCTCTCAGGGTGACGGGTCAACCGAGGGACGGGGTGCGGGTTCCCCTCGCTCTCAGCTGGCTACCTTCCCCGCTCCACCGCGCGGTCTCTCCTGGCTGTTTTGTCGAGCCAATTGGGTCGGCCGTAACAATTTGCTCTACCTCCTGATTGGGTAGGCAACTAGACGCCGGAAAAATCACAACAATTGTGTTAGATGTAGTCACTGTAGGCAATGTACGTGCCTACGCGGTTTTTCCACCATGACTTCCCCTGTGCTCTCTATGTATTTTATTTATGTAAAAACAAACAAACAAAACAAAACAAAAACGTAGAATAAACTGTGATTACGCTATTGGAAAACACCAGTGCCGGCGAACCCCTATTTTTTTAATTTAAAGTGATTGGAGACCCCCTCTCCAATGCGCCAGGAACCGTAGCAAATTACTTGTGGAGCATATATTTCCAGAACGCTGCTGGAAACGCCGGAACCACTTGCGAGGCGCTGCCTGGGGTTATTGCAAACCAGCGTACCACTGCCTGTGTTACTGTCTTGTCTAAAGTAAGAAATATTGAAAGCACATGATCAAGGTAGTGGGACTAGACAAGACTGAATTACAATAAATCCCGAGAATCGCAAATTCGTATGCCTTTATTTGTTGGATTATTAATATCATAGAGAAAAGGCTTAAGGAGTCAGAACATCGCGGACGGAATGACAGACGTGGGATAAAAACGTGTGCGCGCGCATCTGCCTGGTTGTTTTGGCTTCTAATGATGAGGTGATGCATTCTAAGATCTGAAAGTCTGAAAGCGTAGGCCCTTTAGCTGTTCAAGCAGATGCCTTACTGGGCTGTCTTAAGAGTCCTGCTCTAAATCTATGCCAAAGTTGGTGCGAAAATGTCATGCTTCTGTTTTTTTTTTGTTTCTTTTTTAGAAGAGTATTTTCGGGTCTTAGCTGAAGTCTTGACGGATAATTGGCTGCCTTGGCAGCACGCGGATGGCATTACGCTCAGCGTCAGAGCAGGATTTATGTCCCCTGTTTCCATAATTGTTACATCGTAAGCTAAACAAAGGTGCGGGGCCCACCTTCAGTCAATAACTACGTCATCCGCGGTCTGTCCTCGGCTTGATGGCGTCCCACTCGCAGCCTTATCTTCCTCCGCTCGTCAGAACTTAGTCGATTTCTCGTTTTTAATTCGAGGCAAAGAAGTACGCCCCCATTCCCAAGAGGCCGCCGTTGCCACAGCAACAGCCAGCGTCTAAGTTCATGTCGTCATCTTTGTGCTGCTGAATGTTACCTGATGTAGACGAACGGAGCTATAATTGCATAGCACCCCCCCCCCAAAAAAAAAAATTGGATGAGAGTTTTCTTATCCTCTTTGGTGTCAGATGACACATCACTACTCACCTCACGTTTATTGGAGTTAGTGGTCAGGTGGTACAGTGCACCCACGCTGCTTATCTTGGAAATCGTGGGTAAAATGGTGCGTGACCTTAGGATCTTTGAGATGGTTTTTACAGCAAAAGGTACGGATGCTGCAGGTTGAAAATATGGTACCTTAATTTTGGGCGTAGGATGAAAGGTCGGTAATTTCGTAGCCATAACCAATGTCAGTAGCTGAGACAAGACATCTGCAGTTTGCTCATAAGGCAGATGATGAGAGATATACTATTAAATGGTTTCCTTTTGATAAAAATTACCTGGATAACATTAAACGCCTATATCAGTGTCAGTGTCCAGCCAGAAGAAAATAACGAAGACACGACACTGGGGAGAAAAGTTGCGATACTCATTTGCTGTATCTGTATTTGTTACACAGCCAACCAAGCTTGCCTATAAATGATTGTCTGCTTATTTATCTCCGCATCCGAGGGCATCACATGGAAATCTTAGCGCAGACAGTGGCCTATGGCACGTGGGAGGCGGCCTTTAGAAAACGCTGTACTTGTTTTATTTGTTTCCAATTCCTGTGCAGTTTCCTTCTTGGTATTGAAACATCTAACAGGTCAACCTTGACCTTAGATTGAGCGACCGACTGAGCGAACGAACAAAGCAACGAACGGACGGACCGGAACGGAACGGAACCGAACGGACGAACGGACGAACGAACGAACGAACGAACAGAATTAACGAACGAATAAACAAGACCTGATCTGTGACAGTGGATACAGACGTACTTTGTCTCGAGATTCTTGTAATGGTCACGTGTGGTGGACTCTAGAGAATGCTGAATGTCCAGAAGTCTGAAGAAGACAGAATTGGTCCAAATCATGCGTGTACACAGAACAGAAACAATAATCTTTCGTGCATATAAGGATTTTTGTTTCGTTCTATTCATCTCGTGAGGAAATGCCCACGGATTATGTCGGAATATGCAAGGTTGACGTCACACAATGCCACATGCATCAGACGCAACTCGTCAAAGATCTGTAAAAGTATCATGTCCTATTGAGGAGTTGTTTTTGTTTTGTTTTTTTTTTTTGGGGGGGGGGTAGATTTTGTAGTCCTGTCAAATGTGTAACCAAGTACTCCTCCGTCTGCAGGCTCGACCACAGAAATTTCAATGACATGGAAGTAATTTTCCCCAAAATCAGGTATTAACTACGCTTACACAGAAAGCTGAAGTTCAGGCACATGCGCAGTAACTGCGCCTGAACTAAAGGTCACACGATCTGTGGCAAATGTAAGCAGTAGGTTAACCGTTCTGTAAACGCTCGGCTCAGGGCATAGTGACAGCGGGAAACGGTAAAAAATGAAACTGTTAAAAACGTATATTAATCTTACAGGTGTGTATCACACTTTCTCACACCTGATCATTCAGCCAGCGACCAAGTTCGGATAAGCAAGACGAAGATGGGTCCGGTTTTAGGAAAAAAAACACCTTAGCACAGCTCTTTAGCAGGTTCAAATGCAGGTGCTCTACGCCCTCGCACATATCAGGCACATAACACACACACACACACACATTCACACATGCAGATACAGACCTGTGAATACGTACATACACAATGCGTACTTACACATTGTGTGCCAAATGTACGTACACATAAACACATATAGACATACACTTATAAAGACGGATGAAGAGAGATAGGTAAACAGACAGACCCACAGCAGACCCTGGCGAGAAAGCGATGTAAACATTGCACACCTTCTTTTCAGAGCCGCTTATGTCTGGAAATCCCAACTCGCCTCCACCATCCTATGCTGACGTCAGCGGATCGTCGGGACAGCCGGGTGGCCCAGCTGTGGGATACCCGGGACAACCCTACGCTCAGCAGTACCCGTACCCGTACATGCAGGTTAGTTGTCATGGAGCGAGTCCTAAGACGTTTTCCTTGTATTATTTTTCGAAAGAGGGGGTTGGGTAGCTCTGCCGGCGCTAAGGTTAGCGTGTGGAATGTTGGTGGTTCGAATCTAGGAGTGGCCAAAGATTATTTCCTGGAGTAAAAAACTGGGCAGACTCCGTTCCCCCGAACATTAAACTGCCTGTCCACACTGAACACCTTAGTGCAGCTATCAGCCTGGTGGTTCTTTCAATGCGTAGCTTTGCAATAGGACCCCTCCCCACCCACACTCCGTAATGCGAAATTACCCCGACATGGAAGCACCATCCTTATAAAATTATCTAGTGGGTTTTTTTCAGCCCTATCGTAGCTGCTGCGCTGCGCTAGTATAGATCAAGTAAACTATTTGTGGTTTCCTTGTATCCTTCATCTTTGTCATCTTCTTATCCCATCGTTTCTTAGTAGAGTAAAGATTTTTTTTAATCAGATTTTTTTCAGTGTCTGCCTGCCTTGCTGCCTACGTACGTGACTGTTCCTGTAATCTAATAACTTTCTTCGCGTCACTCAGGGCTACCAGTACCCGCCTGGGCAGCTGCCACCCGACGGAGGGAAACAACCGGAAAGCATACCCCTGACAGGGCCCCCCTACCCCCATGGACCAGCGCCGTATATCCAGTCTAGTCCAGGGCCGTACGTGCCGGGCCAGTATCCCCAAGGGCCGTACCCTCCGAGCCAGTATGCACCAGTGCAGGGCCAGTACCCAGCTGGTCCACCTACAGGAGCCGTTGTGGTAAGATGTTTTCGTATGAACATTAGCGTTCCTGTTAAAGGCATTCTCGCACTAAAATTAGCGTTCCTGTTAAAGGCATTCTCGCACTAAACTTAGCGTTCCTGTGAGGAAGGCGTTCTCGCACTAACATTAGCTTTTATGGTAAAAAAAAACAAACAACCCCGTTTTCATGCCAACATTACTGGTACCAAGATTATTTTTTGAAGCAAAAACAGACTAGCCTATGTCTTTTATGTGGCTGTTCAAAACACTTGTAACACGTGCATCCACACTTATGCATTTGGCAGTCCTTTTACACCTATGTGGTCGGAACAAACAGCTGACAGTGTGTACATGTAGGAACAAACAGCTGACAGTGTGTACATCTCGGAACAAACAGCTGACTCTGTGTGTGTGTGTGTGTTTTCGGGGCTAAAGATCGTGGTATCATCTGTCATTATAGTCGACAGCAAGGAACCGACGTAATTCGTTATTACGGTGCGCGAAACAAAAACTAGCTTGACAAAGCAGAAATGTAAGATCGATAAGACGAGATGAATTAGAAGGATTCTGATCGACAAAGGAAATAAGCATTTTGTTTCAAACGTAGCATCAACGAGGAAGTTTACTTTCAGAATTGTAACTGTCTGCCCGAGAAATTAGGGGGCCTCCCCCGGCCTGCTGGATTTCTGCGTGCGCACGATATGCTGTTGTGAAATGCAGGTCTGGGCCCTTGCGCAATTCGCGTTATTATTTTCGGTGTCCATGATTATGCGGTAAAGGTCTTCGATAGAGCCAGTTTATGAACAAGGCAACCAGTGTGGATGGCTGTCAATATTGGGGTGTGGCCACATGATGTCTGCAGAATAATCGTAGCGAAGTCACATCTGATAAGAGGAAAAAAAAGGAAAATCCCAAGGTCCCATGTAGAAGGAAACATCGCACGTCAGATCAGCAGGAAACAGGAGGATCATATAATGGTTACACAGTCGCTTTGCAGGAGCGGCGATTGGGGGTTGCAAGTGGCACGCCCCCCCCCCGTCCCTGACCCCGCCGTTGAGGGGGCCCCGCCCTTCAGGCCTAAGGTCGTCCTTATGAGTTTGTCAATCCGTTGTCCACAAGCAGGAAAGAAAAATATGAATAATGAAAAAACTGAATTCGTGCGCCAAGTCGCGAAAGCTGATCTGGTCTAGACATAAACAGTGTTTGCGGTAGAATACCAATCGTGAATAACAATCGTGAATACCAATGGAGAAAGTGTACCCATGCTCTGGCCCCGCGCGGTCATGGTCGGGCCTAGGCCCCGCGTGCCCCTAACGCCGCCTCTGCCCGCTTTGACATTCGCGTTGTCGCTTATACAGCAGAAGTAGGCGTTAATTAGGGGTTAGGAGAGCGTGTTTAACTAGGCGTCATGGTGATTTAGAAATTAGTTTATTCGTTAATTCTGTTTACTCCCTGGTTTACTCTTCTCGATCCTGGACGAGCCAGCCCAGCTGACCTCGTTTCAGGTCTTTCCGATCGTCTTCAAGTTCCTCCTCCACAGTGCTCCAGCACGCACCTATATGGCCAGCAGTTTGCCCATCGTCGTTTCCCGGACAGAGTCCGTCTGCGGACTGTATGCGAATGTCTGGATTTGTCCATGTGGAGAACATGGCCCAGCCATGTCCATCGCCTTCGCTAAACTCCTTGCCACAGACACGCTTGCAAAACCTTCAGAATGTCATCAAGCCTTGGTTAAGAAGTACCATGCTGTAGCTGAGCGAGCAGACAAAAAGCTCGGATTGTGCTGTTTTGATGAAAACAAACTTAGAAATGCGTAGACTAGTGTTTCCCGATGTTTTGTAGGTGCAGCAGCCGTCAGGGGCCACGTTCATCGTGGCACAAAACCCACCACCTGACAACTTGGTTCTGTCCATCTTGGCCTGTCTGCTGTGCTTCTGCCCCATCGGAATGATTGCCGTCATGTATTCATGTCGAGTAGGTATATGTGTCGAGTAGGTATATGTGTCGAGTAGGTATATGTATCGAGTAGGTGCATGTGTCGAGTCTGTATATATGTCCAGTAGATATTATGTGTCTATTTGGAATATGTGCACGGGGAGCGTTGCATCTCATGAAAGTCTTGACGGAGTCCATTACAGTATACGTGTATGCGTGAATGCGTGGGGGATGGTGGGGGGGGGGGGGTAAGCGGGTAGACAGAAAAAGAAAAAAACGAAAAGAAAGAAAGAAAAGAACATAATGAACGAAAGAAGATTATTTAATCAAAGTGTAAGGGCTTGTGTTTGCACGTGATGTGTGCCTGTATATGTATGATGTATATGGTAATTTTTTACTCTCGCATTATCGATGTGTGTGTGTGTACAGTGCAGTCACTTATGTACATGCATACAAAGAAATACATAAAACAGAAATTCTTTTTTTGAAGATTTTATGTTTTGATGTGTTTTCACCATTAATAAGTTAATGAGGTAATGTGCCATTTGATCTTTTAGTATGACTGGTAGTGAAGCGAAAAGAGCTTTGTTTAATAACGGTGTCCAGGGACAGGAACGTTTATGTCGCACAGAAAGGGTATGTCCGACAGAAGGGGTTATGTCGCGGTATGGCCTTCAGAAAGGGGTATGTCCGAGAGAAGGGGGTATGTCGCGGTATGGCCGCCAGAAAGGGGTATGTCCGACAGAAGGGGGTATGTCACGGTATGCCCGTCAGAAGGGGGTATTTCCGACAGAAGGGGGTATGTCACGGTATGCCCCTCAGAAGGGGCAATGTCACGGTATGCTCATCAGAAAGGGTTATGTCCGACAGAAGGAGGTATGTCACGGTATGCCCATCAGAAAGGGGTATGTCCGACAGAAGGGGTATGTCACGGTATGCCCGTCAGAAGGGGCAATGTCACGGTATGCCCATCAGAAAGGGGTATGTCCGACAGAAGGAGGTATGTCACGGTATGCCCGTCAGCAAGGGGTATGTCCGACAGAAGGGGGTATGTCGTGTTGCTTAACCCTGTTGCCCCGTGCTGCCGCTGTGACTGCATGCCCTCCCCGCTTTCAGGCCAGAAGCGCCAACGAAGTGATGGACTTTCAAGCGGCCACCAAGTACGGGACCAAGGCCAAGAAGCTGGCCATCGCCAGTGTCATCGTCGGCGTTATCTTCGTCATCGCCGCGGTGGTGCTTCGGCTGATCGTCTTTTCCATGTACTCGAGCCGTTAACATCTACCTGGCTACTTGGCGGTCCGCTTGCCCACCTGTACGGCGAAACTCGTCCTGCGAGCTAGCCTCGTCGTAACTCTTTCCAAGACCTTTGTACTTTGAGCATGAAACCTGTCGGCTCACCCACCATCACGGCAGTTTGTTTTATCGTGCGTTGTTTACCTGTTTAGGATTTGATATGTTTTGGCCCCTGTAGGAGATGTCTTCTGTAGTCACGAGAGGCCTAGTTGGTAATTACTGGCATTTGAAGAAGGTAAGTTCATGTAACATGCAGTGGAAAAGCAGGTGTTAATCTGGAGCCGTTGGTTAAATCTAAGCCGATCGTGATCAAGTGACTAACCGACAGTTTGTCACGTGATCACAATCGGTTTAGGCTAAAACCAGCGGTCATGAGTATGGCTCCAGATGCGTGGCTGATTTACCAGCCGACGCGTGTTTTGTGTGGAGAAGACGGGCATCTACTGAAACTTTGTTGTGGTACATGAGAGTCGTACGGGAGAATGTTGGTGAGCAGACAGTCTAGTCGAGTTCCTAATTAGCAGCAGGGGTGGGAGTCGGGGTGGGGGGAGGAATGTGTCACCCTTAAACCAGTCGCGAAATGAACTTGTACCCTACCTACTCCAACCCACCCTCTCGTATTTCAATCTTCCTTACTAATTCCTACTTGAATAACTGAGTATTATTACCATGACTGCCATTGTATTTGTATTCGTGCTTTGATTTGTGTCCGGCCAGGGCTACGTTTACAGAAGCTGGCTTGTTGTCTGGCCCTGCCTTGGAAATTTCAGTGACTTGTATTTTGATTGCACAAAATAACAATTAAAAAAACGTTCTGTTGAAACTGCACCCGTTACTATAACCTTGTAAATAACCTGACAGATGCAGTGCAGGATAAAGGTCACTTCTTGCGGTTTACGTCTGTGTATCATCAGGGCTTCTCTCCCGTTTACTGATGCGACCCCAAAGTTTGTCTGTCCCTTTTCCCTCTCTCGTTTTCAACTTCTTTCTTTTCTGCCGTTCGCTTTCCATCAGAAAGTAGACCTTCATGCATGCCTGAAGCTTACCTTGAAAACACTCGCAAAAAAAATAAAAGTTGATTTGGTGACAACAAACACTGGGACAATCGGCTGGCGGCATAGTAACCGTATCCAGGTAGGTAGCTCCTTCACAGCTGTGTGGCCGGGAGCAGTAGCTAGCGTACTGTGACCTTGCTGTAGACAAAGATAGTATGGCAGTGCTTTTCTGCCTTTGTTTGTTGGGGGGGGGGGGGACCCGCTGATTGAGACACTGGTGCAACGCTATCATCTTTCGTAGAAGTTTCTGCATGTCCACAGCTTTTACTTCAGAAAGTACAGTAGTCTATGGATTAGCTACAGCTGGCCGTAGGAATACGTGGGTTAGCTACATCAGGCATCCATGGTGTACAGAGATGAACTTGCTGCCTATGCCTTGTATATACAGCCGTCAGGGTCGATAACTCTGAGACCTTTCATT
>SMGT01014169.1:341220-360177 GCA_004794575.1 Lanistes nyassanus
TCCCGGCTGCATGGCTGTCTGTTTTCCCGCTTCTCTGCCTGTCTGTTTTCCCGGCTGCCTGCCTGTCTGTTTTCTCACTTGCCTGTCTGTTTTCCCGCTTGCCTGCCTGTCTGTTTTCTCGCTTGCCTGTCTGTTTTCCAGGTTGCCTGCCTGTCTGTTTTCCCGCTTGCCTGCCTGTCTGTTTTCCCGGCTGCCTGCCTGTCTGTTTTCCCGCTTGCCTGTCTGTTTTTCAGGTTGCCTGCCTGTCTGTTTTCCCGGCTGCCTGCCTACCTGTTTTCCCGCTTGCCTGCCTGTCCGTTTCCCCACTTGCCTGTTTTCCAGCTTGCCCGCCTGCCTGTCCGTTTTCCCGCTTGCCTGTCTGATTTCCAGCTTGCTTGCTTGCCTGCCTGTTTTCCCGCTTGCCTGCTTATCGCTTGTCTGTCTTTGCCCGTTCGCCTATTTCTGCAAGATTGTCTCTATATGTTTGTCTCTACCTACCTGTTTGTCTGTCTGTATATATATTTCTCCTTGCCTGTTTATCTGCCTATTTTTATGCCTTTCGTTTACCTCTGCCCGTGTGTCCTTTCTGTCCATCCACCCATCAACCTGTGTCCGTCAGCATGTCTCTGTCGACATCAGTCGACCTGGCTGTATTGTCTCGCCAGGCATCTAATGTCAGCTTTACAGCAAGACGATTTATAGCGCTCTGTCCTCATTTGTTCTTGTTTGATTATATCGTGCACCCTGAGGATTTCATGTATTTGTCCTATGTTGTGTTTGTGTCGAATCCCAGTTGTTAGTTTACGCTTAGTGAGCGAGCTGACGATATAAATTAGGGATTCGCTGTATGCACACGTGGTACACCAGGGGCTAGCCGTGTGAAGACTAGGGTCGTTTAAAAGAAAGGGATGGCAGATCTTTTTTGAAGATCTGCCACGTTCCTTACTTTCGACTCTCTCTTTGCTACGTGTTTGGGTACGATAGGCTCCCTTGATTGCATACGTCAGCATACGATTGTGTCTAGCGCTGCCAGTACTTTGTTGGGGTTGTCGTTTGACGATTTATAGCGCTCTGTCCTCATTTCAAATGACATCTGTGAAAACTCGGATTGACATTCTCGTTGAGGAGGGGACTGAGCAGATGGGGATTCCTCGCCACAGTGTCGACAAAACCTGTTTTGCTCACGTTGGAACAGCTCCAGTTCCTGTCATTTTGGTTTGGTCGGGCAGTGTGAGTTCTGCTTTGAGGCATTTCTTATGCAGACCAGTGGGCGTCTTCCTCCGCACACATCCAGCCAGGTCTGGCGATGTATGACGTACATTTTACTATCTTTTGGACTGGGCGAACCGTTTACTAATAACCCGAAACAGGCGAATGCTGATCGGCTTCTAAACCGACTTGCGATCCACTCGATTTAGTTTCGCGGAAGTGAAGAACCACCTGATCATCATTGTGTTGGCACATAACCCGCTGGCCTGTCTGTTTGACTGTCCAACTTTTTCCTGTCTCTTATGTATGTCCGTGCAGAACAGATAGGTACAGGAAGACTTCAGCAGTCTGGGTTGTGCTGCAGGAACGTTCGTATTGGCTTACTAAAAGTAAAGCTGCACGTTAAATTCACAGGGAGAACGGGTCACCGCTTTCATGACCAAAAGGGCCGATAGGACGCTCGTGCAGCCCATCCCAGGATTGTTGGTTTTGCCTTTCCGTACATAAAATATCTATGTTTTCATTTCACCCTTCTGGAAACTGTTGTGTATGAAGAGGAAATACTGAACTGGGCTATGAGCAGTCAGTCAAGTGTGGTTGGAAGCGCTTGTGCAATGTCGCGATCCGGGGGTATGTTGAGGTGTCGAGCGAAAATCAAAAAGGACCCCGCGAGGTCTTCTGATTTTCTTTTTAGCGCTTCATCCACCTTTGACTGGCGATTCTTAGCGCTCGTAAAACCGGCCCGTGGGTTGTGATATATGTAGTCTCATTTGAATTCGCTTGATTAGTGTGACTGAATGTTACGTGTAACGTGTATACTATCAACGTATTTAGTTCTCGGGAAACTCATTGTCGTATTCGTTTTTTCTGCGATTTCGCCCTGGCTAGGAGAAGCCAGTTAAGGAAGGCCCGAAACCAGTCAAGAAGAAGAAAGATGGCGGCCAGTCTCGTGGCTACGACAAACCCGCCAAGAAATGCTCGCGCAAGAAGAAGACGAGCCAAGACACCGAGCCTGCCGCTGCTGCTCCCGCGCTCTCCGCCGTCGTCACCATGAACGCCACGATCCACAACAACGCCAACTCTACGACGACCGCCATGAACGGCAACAACAACACTCTAAGCCTGAGCACGTTACAGCCGGCCGTGCATGCCTACGCTGTGGCTGGTACCGTGGCGACGGCCGTGTCCGCCACCCTCAACCCCTTCACCACCACGAACGTCGTCAGCAACCAGCCCGCCGGCCTCATGGGCCAGGACCGGGCTACCGCCTGCAGCTGGGCCACCGGGCCAATGGGCCCGGTTGGCCCGTTCACCATGGGTGAGCTGAAGGACAGCATGGTGCCAGTGGCGTTTGCCACGGGTCAGCTGGACGCGACTGGCTGGCCCGGTGGGGCAGTGGGCCCCTTCGCCACTAGCGTGCAAGGCGCGACAACGGCTCTGGTGGGCCACCAAGTGATTCAGACGTACCAGGCCACGCCCGCGCACGCGCAGGGCGGACGTAACTCTCCTGTGTTTTTTCAGTTCTGACGAGTTTGACAACGCGCGCACGCACTTCTTAATACCGGCAAGCATTTTGTTCTGAGTGGTTCCTCTTGAAGTGCTTTGCACACATAAAATTGTGCCCTTGTCACAAAGTGAATGCATGGGCCAGTTTCTTCACCAGCAGAAAAGATTTTCCTCTGTCCACGGGAACCTGCCTGCAGTACCGTAGGCCGAGCAGTTTCAAGGCAAGGAGCCGAAAGCAAGGCAAAGAGCTTGCTGGAAGGCCAAGGGATTCCTGCCAGGGATCTTTTACACCTGCTCGGAATACTTGCTTGGTTGATTACTGTTTTCCCGCTGCATGAACGCGCACGACTTCTCTTAAAGCCCTTGCTTTCGGTAACCTGTGTGCGGCCGTTTGGTTCACAGGTTGGATTGTCTGCCTGATGCCTGTTTGCAACAGGCAGCTTTTTTCGTTCAACGGCCATGCAAAATACGAATTTTGTAATTGTTGCGAGACTGACTTATCAAGTCTTCGTTGGAGTCCTCCTGTGAAACACGGTTTAAAAAAATGAAAATAAGGAGGTTTATCTGGTTATCGTTTCGATTATCATAATGTCTATTATTCTCTGTCCCCACATTGGTTGGCGTGTGTGTTGGTTGCGGGGGGGGGGGGGGNGGGGGGTGAGGGGTGTGTGCGAGTGGGGAGAAAGAGCGAGCTTGAACTCAAACTGTGGTTTGTGAGGGCAGTAGCCTTGAAAATATTCCGCATGTAAGAACAATAAAACATACCTTCAAAGCCACATCTTGTTATTTTCTAATAATACGTTTTGTAGCAGTAATTATTTTCATTTTTATTTCATAAGGCAAGTGAAACATTGATTCTGTTTCAATGTTTCATGGATATAACACAATTTTGAAGCAGAACAACTCTTTGTAGATCCCCTATGAATTTCGTTCTGCACAGCGTTTTTAATTGTAATTTTCCCCGAGAGGAAAGAAATGACACACTTCAAGCCAAACATGTAGCTATACATTCTTCTCTCTCCGGTGGGCGGGGGTGGCTGGGTGTAAAAGCATAAACTAAATAGTCCTGACACTATGCAGGGTGCAATGGAGTGACTTGATGACTACGTTGTATAATGTTTGGAGTTCTCGCAGTCCGCAGTCTGCAATGGTGTAAATGTAAAACGGAATGAGATAACGTATTTATTCTGCATAAAAGCAGAACGTAAGAGATTTCTAGCAGCTAAGCTGAATACTATGGAACCATCTTTTCCACACTGGGTTTTCCATTTGTCACGCCCATGCACCAAGGTTCAGAGAATCGCTAATTCCGTGATCACGCGGATAGTTTAATGAAAAGAGATCTTAAAAATATGGTCAGATTGGTGCATTTCAAACGTTATTTTATTTCGTTAAAACTGAACATAGACTCTCTACAGACTCGAAGAACAGCTGCGAGGGAAATGTTTTGAATGAAATATTATTATTTGACCACGTTAGTAATTATGGCTTCATGTCATTGGATTTAATAGACGCACGAAACTCCTGTTTAATTGGTAGTATAAACAGTATTAGACAAATCACCCCTCCAGCCCGGATATAGACTTCTCGGGGGGGGGGGGTTGTTTTGTTAACACTGTGTGCACGCATAAACATACTTTGTCCCTCTTTCGATCTTAATGAATCCACATATACGCACACATGCACAAAACCATTGTCACGCAGGTCACGAAGAAGCCCAAGTTCTGCAGCATAAAATCTAAGGCCACTGTCCTGTTTTTGAGGAAGCGGAAGTTGATTTTCAACAACAGCTGGGCGACGCGAACACGACGTAGTTCCCCAGACGCCACGATCTGTTGGACAGCCTTGCGACTGACTTGTTGAAAGTCCATCTGAAGTATGTGTATGCTGACCTGCAAGAACAGTTCAGTGGCTTTGGTGAAAAAGAAGAATTAGCTGTGTTACATGCGATTTGTCGTAAAATTTTTATAAAAGTTTTAACAGGGATTCACTTCTTTTTCCATGTTCCTCTCAATGTCTTTATGTCTACAGATGCAGAAATTTTTTAACAGTTACTTATAAGCATCTGCCAGGATTTTACCTTTACCACTATGTCGTCATATAACTGAGCTATGCAATAGTTCAACTGCATGTCGGGCTGAAGGAAAAATAGTGGAGATACTGAAAATAATATGGAATCTCGGAGACACGGATATAAAACTTTTCAGTAAATCTTTTGACATTCAGATTAATCTTACTGTATGCATTTGAGATTTGCAGGCTTACGAACTTTAGTATTAGTCTTTTTTTATACTTTATTTGCTTTCAAACCTTTGGAAAGTATAAGCGCAAGGACAGTAAACACAATGGCGTATGGGGCATGTTTGTTGTTGTTTGTTTTGGATGGAAAGTGCTTCCACCGCGCAGTGATTGCGCACTGTGGGGGGGGGGGGGGGGGGGGGGTGGGTTTGGGGGAAGGAAGGAAAGCAGCGAGGGAGGGAAGGATCTACATTTGGGTTTTCTGCACTGATGGTGGCTGTGTGAAGTCCCGCTTGCTATTCTCTTTTCTGGTGCTGTCGCTGACGGTGGCTTCACGTAGCCTGAGTCTTTGCTGGTCAGTCCTGCTGCCGCCCTATCCCTACATTCTATCTGTATCTATGGTCTTACTGCATGTGGTTTTGCTTTAGTTTGATATATTCTTATTTCATTTTTTTTACAATTTACTTTTTTCCTATAACATACTTTATGTTTACTACCCGCGTTGTCAGTTCCATTATGGAGGGGACATTGGGTGGGGATCCACTAAAGTCTTTAAATGGCAGGTTTCCGAAAGTAGCAGGAGTCGACAATGACTGTGTTCCTTTAGCTTAGGAACTTCCGACTTCTATCGATGCTTGTCGTGTGCTTAGCCATGCGATAATTTCAGTAAATAGCCACTGTTTTCCTTGTCGGAAATTTCCAGTGTCTAGGACTGTCAGGACAGGAGAACTGCTCAGACATAATGGTAAAGCCCTGAAACGTTGACTCAGTAAGTCTTTTTTTTTAAAACTTGGTTCAGCTCCTCTCTTATCGCCTTTTGTTTCGTTGGAAGCGGCAGTCACAAAGTTTCATTTAAGACCTAACAGGAAAAGGGAAAGAAGGAGAAAGAAAAAAAAGCAAAGAAATACAGAAATTACAATGACAATGACAATGGAAATTTCTTTAGTCACTGATGCTGCTGACCCATAACCAGTGGGTATACTGGAGGCCGGGAAGCTGGATACACTGTGCTACGCTATTACAACAGGGCAGGGGGAGGTACTATTCAAAGAAAAAGTGTTGGGTTCTGTTGTAACCAGGTTTCAACCAGATGTAAATCAAAAGGGATAGGAAAAGTACGCAGATTTATTTTATGAGGGCTTAATATCCACGCATACATGCTTTCTACCTGGCTAGTAAGTCTGCACTCTATGTGTTACTCCCCAGATGTTGTTTAGATGTATTTGAAACTTCCACCCTGGATAAGAATTGAACAGCTAAATCAATAAAAAAATGTCATTATTAACTCTCGCATATTCACACCAGCATCTGTACTGTTCTCCCCTTCCATCAAAAGAGAAATCGAACAGACGTGCTTTGAAAGGTGGGCGAATGTGTTGACGGCTATTACAACTGGTAGACACAAGACATATCCTTTATACTCACCCAAAAGAGTAAACCAAACACCGCGTTCTTGGTCGGTATTCGGAATCGATGCAGATATGAGTGTCACAACCCATTAGAACTTTCTGGGTGCACTGTACGCGCCAGCTCCCCGTCAGGAGAGGTAACCACAAGCTATACAGCACGTAAAAGCTCTAATTCACTGGAACCAATCAAATGACGAGCTCTATTTAGGATGTGCAAAAAGCGGAGCCAATCAAATGGCGAGCTATATTTCGCAGGTCTTTCCGGGGGCGGGGGGGGGAAGAGGGTGATGTTTCCGGAGGGGGGTTAGGGGAAGGGTAAGGGTGGGTTTTAGGGGAGGGGTGGGTGGGGTATAAGCAGTGAAGATCTTCCAGGAAACTGCAACGTTATCAGTGGTGACCCAAAGTGCAGAATAACTGGAGCCAATCAAAATACAGTATCACGTAAAATATGCTAATCTCGTAGGGAAAGACCTGCGAAATATAGCTCGCCATTTGATTGGCTCCGCTTTTTACACATCCTAAATAGAGCTCGTCATTTGATTGGTTCCAGTGAATTAGAGCTTTTACGTGCTGTCCTTGCTCTACATTCAGCCCTAACGCAAAGACAGAGCGCGCTTGTCTATCCGCTTCATCCACTACGCACTTTCTGCTTTTAAAACACAAAATGTATTTTTCTATTCGTCCATGCAGGTAGTTAAAGTTTTAGGTATTTCAACAAAATCCGCAGAGTGTACCTTTTTATGGTGATGGGTGGAATATCGACAAAACAATTCTGCTAGCGAGAGTCAGGTTATGGGGGAGGGGGGGGTTGCCGGAAATTGAGACCTTACAAGGGATATTTAACGAGCGCAAGCATTATAAGCATAGAGAATATTTCGCTTTAGTATCCCTTATAGGAACTCATCTCCCTTGATGACTTCCGATACAGCGACGACAGAAGCTTCAAAAATTATGTGATGTTGAAAAAGTTTCTAGAATAAGGCACCTAAAAGGACCAAGAACTTTTCCAAAGGACCTAGACAAACTTAAAAAGTACCTTAAGCAGAATCAAAGGACTTTAAAGGGTTTTTGACATTTTAAAATTAAAGCACTTTAAACGACCTTAAAGGACTCCTTAAACGCTGGAGAAGGACGGACGGACAGACAGACTATTACAAAAAGAAGACAGAAAGAGAGTAATATCCAATAAAACATCAAAGAGCGCGGAAGTTTCAAGGTTAAAGATTTTAACTACAGTTTTAAAAAGGTTTTAGAAATACACGAAATACATCTAAATCAAATAAGTATTTTAGCTGTTAATTCTAGAAAAATTAAAACTGTTTTAGGCGTGACTTTCGTCACAGACCAAGGCCATAAACCCTTGCATGGGATAATGGTGGCGCTTATGCATGATTAACAAGCCAGTTTAATTAAAAAGAGGTTTCCTTCTTACCGTCTTAGACTAACACTAACTCCGAAATTTTTTAAAAAATGTTGCTTTAGAAAAGTGTTAGCAGCTACTTTCGATCTTTTTACTGGAGAAGAGCTTTCGAAGTTCTCGGCTTGCCTACATCTAAAGAACTGAAGTTATTTCGCCATCAGGTCTAGCTTTCTGTCAAAACAGCACTATTTGAGTATTTCTTCTTCCAAGCGGGATTCCGATACTGTCGCTACCATATTCATCGATGTTCGCTTCAAAAACAATTTGAGCATGTACAGAACAGAAAGGAAGAGAAAAAAATTATTTATCGCGCACCTTCAAACTCCTAGTTTGTTCGACAACTTGATGTCCACCATTGCCTTCTTATGCGGGGTTCATAGAAAGGTTACACTGCGCTGCACAAAAAAGAATTACTCCCAAATCTAAAATGGCATGCGAGTGTCACAGATTGTTTTAATCTAAGCTCAGCTGTTTAAGAATAAAGATGAACCTGTATCATGGTGTATGCGGTTCAGCTCCTGGGAATATATGTCCTGACATATCTTGCGCAGCTAGACATCATAATTAATTTAAAAATAATCTAATGAGCAGCTAGATCCTGATAGCTCGAAGGTTTAATTTCAGGTGGAGGCCACTCTATTGGTGAACTTTTCATCCACAGGCCAATTTGAAGAATTTTCATCTAGACAAACAACAAAACTGCGGGGTTATCGTTTGCTGTACATTTTGAAGGTTTCCCCGGATCAAAGCTACGTAAATTCTCTCTCTCTCTCTCTCTCTCTCACACACACACACACAGCCACTGAACGGGCAAGAGTATCAATTTAGGAAGGTCTGAACGGTGGAAATTTTTTCTGTAAACTGTCCCACAAAAGCACTGTTTCTAAGGGTTTTCATCTGATATAGTAATTAGCACACTAGATGCATGCAAAAGGAAAATCTTATACACTGTGCTTGAAAAACACCATTTAACTTCACAAACTTTACCTTGCCCTAGATAGTGGTTTCTCCAAGAATAAAAGCGCATTTCTCTCCTTGAAATGAAAGACGAAAGAAAACTGCCACTCCCGAACAAACATGAATCGTCCAATCGTCATTCCTACAACGTACTCTCTGTAGACATTGGTTTTCACAGTTTAAAAGTCACAGGTTTGATACCCTAGGTTCTCAAACATACTGTGCATTAAACATTGATGTAAAACTCTTGATTCAACAAAATTACCAAACATAAATTACAACACCAATCTTAAAGATAGCTGCAAGAAGTACTTCAAACAGCGACTGAAGTTTACAAGGCGAAAGAAAACTGTTTTTTTTTACTTTGCATACCTATTACTGTAACACAACAAGAAGTTGAAGACTAGTGATTGATGCCGGTTTCACATTGCCGGAATTAGTTGAGGTAAAGCAATAGTATATAACTACCCAAGTCGTCACCATAATAAAACAGTCAAAAGTGATGAAATTTTATTGACAACATCAAATCTTTATAAACAAATAACAGCAAATTTCTTAAAACGCTGCCAAGAAGATAGGAAACTGTTGGTGGAATTTAAATAAAACAGGTGTGCAGAAGAAATATACATAGATGAAAGAGGTAAGGTTTCACATATGAATCATGGGACTTCTCTTAAGACACATTAAACCTTATCTCAACTGGAGCCTCGGGGTTTTCTATTTTCTGGGAGCTCAGCCCAATTAAGAGCACAACCTCACAAACACAAACACAAGCACATAAGCACCCGACTGCGAACTAGATTACGCACGCGAAAAGAAAGGACAGTGAGAAGTAAGGAAATAGAGGCTGGGAATCCCAAACAGATTTTCTTAGATCCTTCTTTCTTCTAAACTGTGCCGTGATATTCATGTTTTTGAGCTGGGGTTTAACATAAATACTTCATTGCACAAGGTTCGAGAGCGACCTGTGATGGGACTGTCTCTGGTGCACACGTCATTCCGATGTGAGTAAAAGATGAGAAAGCCGAGATCACGCAGGTCACGGAAAATTTCCAACCCCTGCACCATCGTGTCCTTGGCGGCTTTCCTGCTGCCGAAGTTCATATGGATTTCAAACAAGAGCTGGTCGACGTCACGTAGGTGACCGGAGGAAATGATTTGTGGCAGCGCTTGGCGCTCATGCTCCTCAATATCCATCTTCAGTATGTTGATCTGCAAAAACAGGGCGAGGACAGGCTGAGTGTAGGAGTACAGACAGACTTAGTGGTATTCATTAGTCTGTAAAATTAGGGAATGATTTCAATTTTCTTCCTCTCTCCTTCCCTCCGTACCACCCTACCATCGACCGACCTACTCAATCTCACCCAAGCGCGCGATTGAGCATGACAACACGGTGACAGCATAAAATATAACAACGCAATACACAAGAGTTTCCAAAGTGTCTAGTAACATGTCTTAACGTCTCAATTTTTACGAGTCCTGCATGCTTTTTTTCGGTGCTACTCATCTTTGCAGCAACAACTTTACCTATAGGGCGTAGAATTTTGTGCTTATTTCGATGGCTGTACTTGGAACGCTGGGAGTTTGCATGGGTTGGTACAATCGAAGGCCGAGCCTCGTGACAAACGAAACAGACCAAATTTTGTCTGAATAGCCCTGGACAATAGCGTTCTGTTCACGCATACGCCCCGTGGTGAAGTACATAGCTCTGGCCACAAGTGTGATTAGGCCGAGTCTTGTTTGAGGATAGTTTTCATTGTCCATCCTTTGTTGTCCACTTTGTCCTCGTTTCTCCAACCCACATTACGGAATAATATCAGTCCTACTACTGTTCCCGATAGGAAAGCAACTAGCTTTCTAATTTTTAAGTCTTAGGTATGACTCAAAGAGGAGTCCGCTTCCGAGGCATGAGGTTGGTGGTTCGCATCCAGGCCCCTGAACCTGGGGGCGCACGAGCTAGGGAGGCCTGCGGCGACTAAGAGTCGTTTTGCCGCAAACTATGTGCAGATCTGGACGGTTTTGCTAAGACACCGTTTATATACCGCCACATGCGGGACTGCCAGTTCTAGCCACTGCTAGACCAGTTTGGATTGAGGATTTTTATACTGCCAGCAGAGAGAAGAACCGAAGTGTTGACCAAAACCCATACGTACTCAAGGAGAACTTCCGCTGTCTAAAAGTAACTCACTGACTAGTTATTTCTTCCTTATTCACGCTTGAAAAATTTGGAGTCTGGTGTATTCCAATACATAACTGTAGCCAAAACTAACCTTATTGTGGTTAAGCTGAGTCTTGATGGAGGATAGAGTTTTCAATGTCCATCCATTTCTGTCCACTTTGTCCTCGTTACTCAAACCCACTTTGTGGAAAAATACCCGCTCTGAGTGCTTGTGATCCTGTTGGTTCATGCTTTAAAATCAAGCACATTTAAAGAAAGACAGAAATGAGAAATAGAAAAAGAAGAAAAGAAAGACCGGAGGGAGGGATAGAAGAAAGGAACAAAAGAAAAACAAAGCAATACAAAAAGACGGGAAGGAAGAAAGGAAAAAAGAACAAAAAATAAAGTGCACTAATGAATAAACAAATAACAGATCAAGCAGACAAAAAGACAGTAAAATGGAAATGTCGAGTAAGGACAGTAGATTTGGATAGGTCTGTCAGATAAAAGCAAAACTTCCGTTACTTACCTGGGATCAAAAGAGTGGACCTCACACCCATACTTGGAACTAACAGCGTCGTCAAAGGTAAAATCGTTGTTGATCCTAAATGACAAAATCTCCAAATGATGGGCGCTTATAACATCTATTTAAAAGATAAAGAAATATTTCACCCGTTCTGAAAAAACAGGCTTTCGTTCAGATTTTGAAAGAATGTTTAGAAAGACAGAAAACTGTGAGATGTTCTTTTGAAAAAGAAAGAATTAGGAGGAAGGTTTTCACTCGACTCAAAGCTCACGAGAAACACGAGGCAAAAGAGTGGATAGCTTTTATTTTAAAAAAAGGACCCCACATCCTTGTATTCAACTCTTCAACTTTGCAGACTCTCATTCAGTCTCACATACACTCCGCACTTACAAGTCTTTGTAATCAATTATCATTTCTCTCTCTTCACTGCACTACTCTGAGTACTGTGTTCACGTTTATGTTACGTCACACATTCTTCACTTCATACACCTGATTCCAATACTTCGAATTTCACAGTCCGTTTTTCACACAAAAGCGGTTAGTTCATCACAATTAATTCTTGGAACCGTGCATGTCATTCTGATTCAGTACTTTATGTCACAGTTTTCATCAACTACTGTTTCATCACAGTTTGTCAGTGTTCTTTTCATCAAAGATAAGTTATATCATCCGAGTTCGTTCCTCAAAGTTCATCACGCTAGGATGTTTCATCAAATATTCGTCACAAAGATAAGTGAATATTCACTCGGTAGTCACATCAGTGTTGCACTTCTAACAGGACATCAACACCTTACTTGATTTGCAATGGTCAGTCACGTCCCAACTGTATTACGAAGAGCTGCCATGCATCTATTACAAACTGATTGACACTCGCGCTAGGCGACTGTCGCCTGCGCACGGCGCGCAACTTCAAACAACCCAGAGCTGGCTTGAATAGGCGTTGCTATCTCCTGGTCATACGTAAACGTGCACGTTTAATACACAGGGTTAATGCAACCCAGCGCGGGTACATAGAGGAATATCCTAGACAGAGCTACTCTTCTAGGCCTGGAAGACACCTTGTCGCTGATCCTCTCGGGGTTTCGATGGTAAGGCGATCTACATAACACCGAATCCCTTGACACACATTAATGTATATCTTTAATTCTTATGCACACTTAACAATATCAACTATTAAAACCCCAAAAGAGTTCGTTTTCTACCTCCCGTCTCGGCGGAAGGGAATGAAACGGCCTCTGTTCTTGCGTCTTTGCTGAAGATACGAGAAAAACAACTTCCCCCGCGCCCGAAGGCTCCATGCTGGCCTCATCACACAAACTGGAAGGATCTCGTCGCCTGTTTCCCTCTCTATCGTCTGTAGTCGTCTTCCCCGTAGCTATCGTGTTTCGTCGTTTCGTCTCCGCTGGCTAACACTCGCGCTTACTCGGTGGTTGTCGTTGTACTCTCTCCAGTCAGCGTTCGCTAACAGTCGTCAAGGTCGGATACTGCTTTGCTTGTTTTGTTTTCAGTTCTCACCCAAAGTTAATTCTGCTTTAATGTGGAGGGTCACATTCTGCGTAAACTTAACGGTGCAGATAGGCAAAGTTACAATATGCGGAACTGAAGAACTGATCAGACCAATCGCGATGTCTCAACTGCAATGTGATTGGCTGGAGGCTGGTAGCTTAGTGCGCAGGCGCAGAACCCGGAGCAGTACAACTCGCTCGCCTTTACATCGCCTCGATCTCTTATAGCTTATCATACAAGACAGCTTTTTTCTCAAAAGAAGCGATCAAAATCATCCTCTCCACCCGCTACCTTGCTATGTCTTCCTAATCCCCACATATCCGTCCTCCTCCCTCTCGCTCCACCAGTCTCTCCTTAATCCTCCTTTCGCCTTGGCTAATTCATGTACCGGGGCCCTTAATACTTCACTAAAGCCTTACTCTGGCACGCATAACATCTGGGATAGTTTCTTTGTAATCTGGTAGACGGGGGACAAAGCCGCATTGTTGAACGATACAAAAGTCTATTCCGGACACACAAAATAAAGACACTGTCTGTACTCACCCGAAGGAGTACACCAAACATGGCGCCTGGGGTCGGTAGCCCGGGTCGTCACAGACGTCCCAGCCGCCGTCGCTAGACCTCCCCATGCGCACCTTGTTGACGCACAGCACGTCCATGTTCTCCACGTACCTGAGAGAGAAGGAATTTTAATTAATTGTAACTGGTGCTTCAGGTGTGTAGGCACTAAAACGATAAAAGAGGAATGTGTAGCTGAACTCCGCTGTGCATGCCGATGTCGATGTCGATGTTTCTTTCTCACTCACGCACGCACGGACGCACGCACGCACAGAGCGAGAGAGATATTACAATTTAGACTTTTTTTCAGCGTTAACAACAGCCTTCATATTTTAACTAATACAAAATGAAATGTAAAACTGCAGTGAGAAAGATTCAAAGAGCAACTCGCTTAACAGCCAGAATGCAGAGCGTATACTGTCTGATTATTCTATATAAAGGAGGACTTAAATTATTGTCATAATTTAAACAATTAATGAGAACTGGCATTGTTTATTACGCTACTCTCAGACAGCTCCAGAAAGTCGAAAAGTAACAGTGGCGATCGAAAAACAAAAATACTAGGTCTAACAACTGCAAACAAAAATAGAATACTTCACTTCGTCAAACGTGATAGGCCCTTCCGCGAGACAGATTTTCGTTTACCTCTACTTAAGAAGAAAACTTTTGAAAGAAATCTGCCATTCGAAATAAGACTGAATGTTTCATTGAACTTTACTGCTGATTTTATGTAATTTAAGTGTGTGAGACCAACTGGTAGCAAAACAGGTAATGTGTTTCTGACATGTACTGAAAGTTTTATGACTGTGAGTTCGTGGCACGCAATCTCCTTTTTTTAATTTGTGCTTCTATCCCAGGGCTCAAGATTTAGATCTCAAACCCTCAGCAGTCAGTTCACCTCCCCCTCCACCCCCATCCTTTCCGACTTTGCTTNNCCCCCCCCCAAAAAAAAAAAAACCCGAAAAAACACAGGTCAGACCTGAGCCGACATCAACATCTTTCATGTAGCTATCACAATTTATTCATTTTTCCCTTTATTTTATTTCCTGTGTGGGACATATTATACTTTTGTTTATATTTACAGGAACTGCTAAGCAAATAACCAAGGAGACATTCATTCAACTAACTTGTGGAACAATAGATTACTTGTCAACAGTATAGAACTTCTTAACAATACCATGCTCTTCCAGCTTTCGAAGAAAGGAGAAAAATATCCCTTTAGTCTAAAGCCCAGTCAGAGCCTCACTTTCAATATAATTTGCATATTTTGACGTCATCTGACAACTCACCTATAGTAAAGTTCCTCCACATCAGCTTCTGTCATGTTCAAAAGCATCTCCTTGCTGGGAATGCGAGGACGAGTTGATAAGATTGGACAATACTTTGTTCCCTTAGAAAAATAGAAATTAAATACTTCTGTATTGCGGGGGAGGGTTCCCCTGACTATATTCTCTAGACTTGCGGCTTTCTGCTCAAACTTCCCCACAAAATAAATATGCATGCTGATTTTACGCCATTAATCGCTATCCCCACTAATTTACTGCAACATATCTTTACACGTTTGATTCCTCGCGTATGCGCGTTCTCGTTTGTCTCATCAAATTTAACAACAGAGGAACTGAGCCAAGCTGCACACGACACAGTCGACGGTTCTAAGCATTACCCCTTCCTCAGGAAAACACGAAGAGATAAAGACTGAAAAAGGCAGTGAACTGAGTGAAGACAAACGTAGAAAGCACAGCGTGGGGCGATGGTGTTGGGACAAGAGGGACTGCACCTATGTTAACTTGGGTTTTATTTCCAAGCGGCAATCACATGTTTCATTTCACCAAATTTAGTACCTGGATCTTTAATATTGAGCCCCCCCCCAAAAAAAAACCAATCGCTCTACCACCACACATAGATAGCGAATGCCAAATACAACAATTATTATCATTTTTTACATATATGACTTTTGCTAAACTGGTATAAATTATTCAAATTATTTCCCTGGCATAAAATTGCATAAAATAAAAGACATAATCCACATACTCATTTCTAATCATTGGTGTCCACATTCATACAAGTATATTTCTGTCCTGCATCTATATACAACAAAATGAGAACATCTTAACCTAGGATACGGACAGATGGGCCTCGGGACGAAACGAAACGAAACGAAACGAAAAGGAGGTTATCTGGCTTCTGGCGAAAGATGGTACTTTGGTGGTGAACTTATGGAAGTGGTAAATGTTTATAAGTATCTTGGTGTGTTTTTTTCAACAAAACTAAGTTTTAACTTTGTTTGTAATGACCTTGTGTACAGACCCAAGGGTGGACTTCTATGCATTTTTGGGAAGCTATATAAAAACCAGAAGCTACCACTTTCTGTTTGTATGAAACTCTTTGACACTCAAATTCAGCCCATTGTGCAGTATGGTGCATAAGTGTGGGGGTTGAAATATGGTTTTGCTATAGAAGAGATTCACTTGTTTGCTTTGAAAAAATTCTTGGGGGTTGATAGGGGGACACCAAACGATCTTGTATATGGCGAATGTGGACGCTATCCTATTTATTTGAACTCGTATATACGTTGCCTTAGGTACTGTTTGAAGCTCACTAGAATGGAGGACCATCGATTGGCATATAAAGCTTACAAAATGCTATTTATGTTGGACAGTAAAGGCAAAACTACCTGGGCAACCCATGTCAGAAAATGTCAGTACGGTTTTTATTGTGTCTGGTTAAATAAAGGCATTGGATGCATTAAAGCAATTCTGTCCTGCTTGAGACAAAGAATGATTGTCAGAAACCGGATGGACCAACAACACTTTCCTCTCTTTAATTTATTGATAGGCTGTGTGTCTGAATGCGTGTACGTGTTCGAAATTTATTAAACGCCTCAATCAAGTCGAAAGAAACACCAGCGTGGATCTATTTCCACCTTTCACTTCCAAACAATACGAAATTATTATAAGTGAGTTCAAAAAGACTTACGTTGATGTAATGACTCCACACACACTAATTCGACAGTCACGCAACCCACAAGAAGGTAGTTGGTCGATGAATGATTTCTGTTCCTTACAGTTCCACACGAACAAAATGCAACACTCTAGTGTCCACGGTCCACTCACAGTTCACAGTTCACACTCTGACAGCGTCAGACAAGTTTTTGTAAAACAGAGTCGAAGACGTCTATGACGATATGTGAAGAATGGCAATGATCTGGAAGACAAGCGAGGATACTGACGACGGCGATGAATTGAAGACGGGTGATATTGTTGAAGCTGGCGATGATATGTAGACGGCGATGATACTGAAGACGGCAGTGAACTTGAGGACGAGCGATGTTGTGGAAGATGGCGATGATACGTAGACGGAGGAGGATACGACCGACTGGTCCAGTAGTGGTTGACGAATGTTTAACTACAGTTCTTTCACAGCAAGCCAGTGTTTCCACGTTTAGTTCAATCTAACTATTCAATCTCTCTTTCTTGCAGACGTTTCATGTACATTCAGACAAGTGTATCAACCTCTTCACAAGTTGGGTTCCTTGTCGTTTGGCTTTCAGAATCAGGGACAAACTCGGCAAATCCGCGGATTCCTACGTGGTCTATAACTGTGCTCTCCTCAGCACTACTGTCCGTAAGCCCTAGACGCTCTAGGGGACGCGAACTCAAATCTTCAACTCGTAACTACCACAGCTCGACTCTGCAATAGTTACTCGAAATGTATAACCTCTCGGGGAAATACATTAATCAACAGAACTGCAATTCTGTTACGCTGGGTTCGAGTTCTCGGACTAGAAACCTATCACTATACTTCCAGTTTATTACTATAAAGCTCTTGTCGCCTTTGATAGCCGACCACGGACTTACTAACGTCAACAGTTTTTTTTAAAAATCACTCCCTGGTGTAAAATGGAGAAGCAAAGCCTGGGGGTGCTGCTGGCCCTAATATACTATCTGGTCAGGTAATGTCTAAATCCCATAATATTTGGTTGTTCGAGAACATTTTAAGTTTTTTTGTCTACTGACTCAGCAAGTTTTGCGATTACGCAGTGCTTTTTTTTCTTAAAGTCGCAGTGAAACGCAGGAAGACCTCGTCACTTTTGACAGTTCGAACCGTCGCTGACCTGCGGGCTGAACTCCCCGTTTCCTATCTTTATAACTAAACTGTCCTGACCGATCCTGACAATGATTGATGTCCATTGGCAACGCTGGGATGAACACGTGCACCCAAGTGACAGGTTTTCATCGTACTGTGTATTTAAAACATTTGAATCAGCAGCATGTTTGCACATGAATATGAATAGATATATTATGAATGCATTGGTAATATTTAGACGTGGTGTTTATGGAATTTTAGAACACAGAAACAGATATATATGACCAATGGCGCTGTGAATGTTTGTCGCTTGTGCCGTACAGGTGTCGAAGACGAGGTGCATTTTTTTTTGTTGTCCGACTCTAGAACCTCTGAGTAAAGACCTTATCTCTGTTAAATTCACTAGATTCCCATCAAGGTTTAAACTTGCCCTTTTGTTATCTGCTAGTAACAAAACTGTCGTTTGTAATTTTGCCGTATTTCTATACAAAGCTCAGAAGCTTTTGGAACATATAAGCTCATAAAAAAATGTTTGCCGTGCGGGTATATCGGTTTGTGTAAAGAATTTTATCCACTTTGTCACTGCACTTATTCACGCTGTACAAACTTCCCCCTTCCAGAAGGGGCCCTCGCCTCGTTGGAAAAAAATTTCGCGTGTTTCGGCCTCGTGACGTAGTCACGTAATGCTCCAGGTTCGGATCTGGCGATAGTCTTTGTATATTCCCCGCGTGCAGAGAAATACCACTACACTACTGTGGCACCATCTCGGAGTGAACACGAGGTCCTTACTCTTTATACATCACGACCAGCTAGATAGGTGCACAGTCCACACAACACGATAAAAGTGTAACACAATATAATAATACACAATGCACTGAGCAATGTCCTTCCGACACTTGTTGCCCTAAATCCTCCCAACTAGCCATTCCTTGCACACTTTTACATGCACAACAAGTAGGGCAAAAGCTATGGGTTAACGTCACTGCAAACTAACAGAAACATTCTATCAGCAGAATCTACTGCTACCCAGCAAATTTACACGTATGTTCACTGGACTCTCACTAGTTTCTACAGTAAGAGGTTTGACAGTTCCCTACTCCAAATTCGGCTGGTGCGTCTGGTCAAAGCATTTTCATAACTGCTTCTCACTGCCACACCCTACAGCCTATGTACTCATGACTGTCTTCATTAATGTCGGGATGATGAACGTCGGCACTCGGAACACACTTCCGATGTCTCTCCACCGAACCGGCGGTTCCTCCATAGTGTAGAGTTTCTCCAACTGACTGCTCATTTAATACGCACGTCTTGTTGTTGTTGTTGTTGTTGTTGGTGGTGGTGGTGGTGGTGGTGGTGGTGGGTGGTGGTGGTGGTGGGTGGTGGTGGTGGGTGGTGGTGGTGGGTG
>SMGT01014169.1:360242-378955 GCA_004794575.1 Lanistes nyassanus
GGAGGGAAAGTGCTTCCACCTCGCGGTGATTTCGCACTGGGGGGGGGGGGTGGGCTTGGGGAAGGAAGGAGGAGGGAAGAGGGCCGTGGCTTGGTGCTCTGGACTGGTGGTGGCTATGTGGTCGCTTTCCTGGCGCGGCTGGAGGAAGGTGGCTGCGCTTGCTGGTCGACCCTACTGTCGCCCTATTCCTATATTTTGTTTATCTCTACCTTGGTGTTCGCCTTTTACTTTTTAGTGCTTGTTACGGGGTTGCGCTCATCCACTTTGTGTTCCCTTCCTCCGTAGTTGTTACGCGGTGGCGCTTCCCCATTTTTTAAAGTTCCCTTCCTCCGCCTGACTGCTCCAGCTCCGAACTCAACCTTTCTTTCACAAGACATTCCCGCGAACTTTATCTCTTTTTCCCCATGGCTACCAGCAATCCTCTCTCTGACCAGCCCAGCCGTCCTTTCTTTCTCCTC
This sequence comes from Lanistes nyassanus, assembly GCA_004794575.1. Classification (NCBI taxonomy): domain Eukaryota; kingdom Metazoa; phylum Mollusca; class Gastropoda; order Architaenioglossa; family Ampullariidae; genus Lanistes; species Lanistes nyassanus. The sequence continues at coordinate 360,701 of SMGT01014169.1, forward strand.
CTCCTTCCAAAACCAACCCTTCCTTCTTATCTCCACCACAGCTCACCCTTTGTTTTGAACCCTGCTCACTCATTCTCACGCCCAGCACGCGTTCAGTCATTCTCACGCCAACCACGCGTTCACTCATTCTCAGGCCCAACACGCATTCACTCATTCTCAGTTTTTTTTAAATACCTCATACATAATAAAGACCTACTTGCTAACTACAGAACTCGAACAGTGGATATAGTAGGTGCTATAGCTGTCAGCCATAACAGTGCTGTACAGTTTACTCTTGTCCTACAGTTTACTTGGTGTATTTTAATGGTTATTACCCCCTTTTTATTTTATTATTAAATATATCTAACTTCTGGATGGGCGTTTACTACCTGCGCTGTCAGATCCATTATGTATTGTCTTAATTTTTTGGGAGGATTTAGAGACGATTTTAGATTGAAGTTAAGGTTTAGATTGTGCAGCGCATTTTAAAGTGTATCCCTCTCCTACCTCTGCCGATTCCATTAACTAACTGCTCGCCCAGCGCCCACATCTCTCACAGATTCTATCAATGACCGCACCGGGGCCGTTTGGAAAGACGCGTTTTTGAGCCGAGGCGTATTCCGAGACGGGTGGGAGCCCATCCAAGAACTGCGCTTGATCCTCGAACACCATCTTCCCACCCTAATACTGCACCGGACCCTACATCTAGGTTGGCGGTAACATTTAGGGCAAGTTTGCGCCTTTTCTTACTGATTGCAAGGATATACATAAGTATAACTAGCAAGGTAACAGTATTTATCTATATAAATGTAATAACAATTAAGCTAGGAAATTCACAGCAAGCTAGGAAATTCACAACAGTGTGTAGTCTTATTAAGAAAACATTCCACTGCAACAACTAAAGGAACGCTTTAATTATACCTCAGGATACAATAGTGGCTGAGCTAATTTGTAACAGCGGTTTTATTCACTGAGTGAAGGCTGAAGACGTTTGGTATGCTGGTATGCATCATCCATCTCCCCAAGGGTGCCAACGTCAACTACAAGGAGAATTCCATCTCAGCATGGATTTTTGGACTTCCTGTATGAATTTTTTAGGTTTCCCAAGTTTGAATACCTTCAGTTACCAACTCGGATGAAGGCAATCGTCAAAATGATAACACAATCGATTACAACTTATGATACAATCTTAACTATAATTAAACATTAACTAATCCACCTGCGGGCAATAAAAAATTACTCTCAGTTCCAGAAGGATTTTCTCTGAAAAGCTCCTCTTCCTCGAGATTTAAGTGCAAAGTTTGAAGAGAAACTGATGCCATACATTTTGCAAAAAAGCTATCTTTTATTCTAAACAGATGGACTAGCTCCTTCTGAGTGGGGACCTTGATAGCTCAGTTGGTATGGCTGCGGACTAGCTGGTGGAAGGCCGAAAGTTTAGAGAACTAACTTAATCTTGGATTTTATTCAAGGTGATAATAATACTTCTTATACGTTCAGATATGTCGAAATGCGCACTGCTGGATCTTAACCCATAATTTTCGACATGTAAGTCCGATGCTTTGATCATAGAGCTGCCTAAGCCCTAGAAAATGGATTCAGAAGTAAAAAAGGGGGGATATATCCTTCATATTAATCAGAAATCCTGAGGCTGAGGGCGCGCTAGCGATCTGGTATTTTCTTTTGAATTTTTTTTCTGCTCAGTAAATTACTGTTTCGTCCGAAGCCGAAGGGTAGAATGTTGCAGTTCTGTAGACTCCATTGTAGGTTATCTACGTTTATTGTAGCAGAATATTTAATTTCCCTCAATTTCAGTTGCCTGATCAAGCGCGAATTGCTTTTTCTCCAATGTTTTGTCTGCTGGTAGTCTAAATCAGTACGTAAACATCCTGCTCAGTGCCTTTCAACTGCCAAAACCAACGTCCTAACCACTCGGGTACGGACCATCAAAGCTCGCTTCACTCTTCATTTTAAGCATTGCGCTGGGACGTTCGCCTTATATAAAGGCCGCACGTCAGTTTGTGGGTAGAGAAATTTGGAGCCACGGGCATCGAACTATCGAACACACGCGAAAGGGAGACAGAGAGAGAGGGGGAGGAGAAAGAAAGACAGACAAATACAAAAAGGAAGGAGAGAGAGAGAGAGAGAGAAATGCCCAATAAAATATCCTCTCCTCAACCACAATGCGTGGGCTAGTATCCTACCTGCTGAAGAGCTTTAGTGTATCGTTGGAGCCCAGTGATGTACGTGGTTGCAAGCAGATAAATAAATGCCGCAGACGTGAACATCACTGCCACAATAACTGTCCTTAGCATCATGGTTTCTGCTCAGCTCGTTAATTCTGAAAAAAACAAGCGAGGAGTAGCCGTTCTTATAGAATAACTATTCAGAAATGTGTCTGAATCTATCCCTGTATCGATGTCTGTACCTATGTCTGTATCGTGTAGGCCTATTTGGAAAAAATACGGTTTAGATCTACTAGGACGTTAAAGTATTCTTAATTTATCTTCAACAGGTGGCCTTGATTGGTCTTTCACATTATGTAAGCGTATTGGTGTGTGGGGAGCTGGATTTATCAATGTGTTGATGGCATGCATGGTGATGCGCAATGCGCAATTACTGAGGATAAGGGGCTGGCGTTGTAGGGAGACAGGACAGAACATGCAGCTGCGTTTTCACAAAAAAATTTCAATTGAGAATCACAGGATGTTTCGGTTACTGTCAATGGGTGTCAGGGACTAAGATCCATTAGAAACAGTTTTACTTGAATACGCAGACATATTTCTTAAGTTTACATCTCATAATACTTTTTTATGTAGAAGATATTAGATTAGATAACTCAGCAGTAAGAAAAAAATCTTATAGTGATCGCACAACGATAGATTCATAAGATTTAAAAGAAACTTCAACATTCGGTAGATCTCCGTCAGTGCCAGAGCTTTTTCTGTTATTATTCTGTTCTTCGATTTTTCGAAAGTAAGTTTACCTTTTAACGAAGTTATTTTAGTCTAAAGAGCCAGACGAAAGAAAACAAATGCAAAACAATCCCTAACCACTGTATTCAGCAATCGTTAAGATCAGAGATCTAATCAACTCTTTATCATAACGCTTTCTTTATTATAATTCTTTGGCGGAGTGCGCGAAAAGTTTTAAAATTAAGCAAAATTTTTAGCACAAACAGTTTTTAAAGGCCTTAGAAGCTACATCTGATGTTACTAGAGAGGAAACTTCTAAGCTCTCCGCTTGCTTAAATCTAAAGAAATGAAGTTATTTCGAAATCAGGTCTAGTTTTCTCTCTGTCACTACTGCTTCTTTGAAGCAGGGTCCCGATACTATTGCCACCACTTTAAAAACAGTTTTAGCAAGTTTACGCTAGAGAAGAAAAAAATCTTTTTTCGCTCACTGTGCCTTCAGGATGGTTGGTGTGTTGGACAACTTGATGTCTACCCTGCCTTCCTGTGCACTACACAAAAAAAAAACATTCACAGATCTAAAATGGACTGCGTTCTTTGACCACTCAATTGACAATCTTGCTAGATTCGGGGGGAATCATGCTTTTCTATTCATTAAAATTCAACTGAAGTGTGACAATAAACTGGCTGATCGAACATAAAAATAACCTATGTGGCTCATCTCCTAAGAATATGTCCACATATATCATGCACAGTTAAACTTATTTAGTCTGTCGCATGATCCTCTGCTGTGCATTTTGAAGGTTTATCTGGATCTAAGGCAAATTCACACAAACATTGAAACAACAGCAGATACAATCATACAATACAAACTTTGAAAAGTCAGTAGCATGGAGTGATCTGGTGTGCAAATATTTTTCTGTAAACTAAATTATCCCCAAATGTACTGTTTGCATACGTGTTTATCTTGCATATGTGGATGTAAAATCTGTTACTAGCTGCACTTACAAACACACCTTACCTAGATAATACTTTCTCCCTTTTCACCCAAGATGAACTCGTCTCCCCTTCTCTCGGATTGGTCAAGCCAGTCAGGCCACGCTGCGCAAATGCTCTGTCTCTCGTGCGTTTTTCTTGAGCGACTGCCTCGAAAGTCAGACGTGCGAAGACTTATGCGTATAAGCGCGTGCTTCAACACTGCAATCTTGCTGCCCTCACCTCTTACCCCTAGCCCTAAGCACCGCACGATACCATGCAATTCAATGACTGTAAATGCGTACCAGGTGTTTGATATTTAATAGAAACAGATTTTTTCTTGATCGTGTCTTGATACATAAATGTTACTGAAATTGTTTACAGCGAACTTACTGTTTTTCTGATTACCCGATTCGTTCTGTGATGTGATGATGTGAAATAAACTAATTCTAACAGTCGTTAACAAAAATTTAGTACACACACTGACGCTGCTGTACACACTGTCCCTGTTGTCTTTCAGATCTTCTAGCTCTTCATGCAGGTAAAGATCCCATGAATCCACGCAGCCTCTGATTCTGATACATTTTGAAGACTGTCCTGAGTACCGCAGCACCAATGACCTAAAGTTGAGGCACCACAAGGTAAACGACGTAGCTGCTTTGCTTGTGAATGTTTTACAAGCTGCTGTCGGATCTTGGTCAATGGCAGTCCTGTCAACCTGGGCACCAAGATGGCAAACTGTTTCCGGGTCAAACTGTTTTCTTTACGATGTAATGTTAGGTAGGGCTTAACACAGCCGGTTGACCGACCGGCCGGGGCAAGTTGTCGGGCAAGTAAAAATTTCCAGTTTTTGCCCGACTAGGCAGATTAGTCATAAATCAAAGGAACGTATACATAAAGATTTGACTCGGTTTCTTTCTGGTGATGGTAATATATAGATTTATGTTTGTTGTTGGTGATTTAAATTTCAATAATATGGTTACTTCAGCCTTTGGAAAGCCTAAATTAACACATTTCCTCTACATTCTACTAACTCAATCCTATACATTTTCTACAGGAAGAGCTGAACGCACCCTTTTTGTTCCTTATTTCCGGTTGTTTGTATGTACTGTCTTTGATTTTTTCTGGATTTTATTTTGTTTGCGGATGAACACAGATTTAAGGTTTTAGCTTGTGGTTGTGGATTTCATTTTTGTTGCCGCCTGATGGGTTCCTCACAGCAGCCCCCTCTCACCTTTATTACTCTGTAAGAGAGCGCGGCGGCGAAGCATTGGGGTGGGGTTGGGGGGCTGGATGACTCTGCAGGTAGAGCTGTCGACTAGCGTTCAAATGTTGCTGTTTTGAATCCAGCAGCGGTCATAGATTATTTCCTGGAGTAAAACATTGTGCAAAGTCTATTTGACCTATCCCCCAAACATTAAACTGCCTTTTCGCACTGGCCATCTTACTGCAGCTGTCAGTCTGGTGGTTATTCAGCTCATAGTGCGAAATTAATGCAAGGAAGCACTGTCCCTCTAAAACACCTGCCTACCTGAAGGCCACGAAAACTTGTCAGAAACCTTGTACCATCACATTAGCTTGGAACTTAATTAATTTAGCTTGGATGATCGTGATTGAGTCATGCATTGCCGTGATGGCCAAGCAACAGTTGACATTCAGTTTCATCAGTTGTCTAGCTGCAAAGTTTACATGCATGGCGGTGTCTCTTCGTTTTTGTAATAGATATTTTGCAGGGTGGGGGGGAGTGAGGAGTGGGGCAAGCGAGGTGAGGAGTGGGGCAAGTGAGATGAGGAGTGGGGCAAGTAATGTATGGAGTCGGGCGAGTAGAATTTTTGAACACTTGTCCGACAGGGCAAGTCAAAAGTTTGGGGCAAGTCAGAATTTTGACCCTGTTAAGCCCTGGTCACGAGTTGGGGTCTGGTGGGTTAAGGAGATTACACCACAGATTCTAGGTGTGACCCTAATTAAGTCATTTATCCCCTTGTTCAAGCCGCCATCTAGCCGCTCACCTCATCACCAGGCCAGGTTAGGTTCTTGTTCCAATCAGGGGTGCTGGCTCTACACCAAGGGACAAGGTGTTACTTACCTTGCGTCGCCGTTGGGAAGAGGACCTTAGCTCTAGAGCAGGTGTCAGGCTGGCCAGGTGTAGGTTGGTTGGACAGGGGAGGAATTACGCATCAGGAGGAAGCCGCTGATGCTTAGTATCGGCTGTCAGGGGCTTTGATGTAGCCGAAAGGTACAAACTGCCAGGAGGGAAGGGGGAGCAACTATGCCCACTAGAGGTGTCCACTTAGGGGCGTGCTCTTGTAGTTGACAGGGGGTGTGGCTTCTCCTGTCTCCGTCCTGATTGGATGATGTATGTAACCGTCTTGATAACCACGTGTATGGGAATGCAAGAATGTACGAATGAGAAGTAGAATAAAAGGACTGGTTTAGACACTCAGAAGGAAACAGCCAGCAGGGACAGCGACAACAGCAAACCACAGCAACCAGGACACCAGAACAACAGCCTCCACCACCACCAGCTTGGCCGTCGAAGTCAGAGTACGCCCCCAGCCCCCCCTCCAATCACCACCTTCCCCTCCCCCCTATAGTGCGAAGTCATCGACAGGTGGAAGTACTTTCCCCTAAACAAACTGCAACTGCCAAAGCATCTTTAGCCTAATCTCCTGTGAGGAGAGCATCTGTAGCCCAGCCTTCTGTGAGAAGGTCATCTTTAGCCAAGACTCCTGCGAGAGGTATCTTCGGTCGAACGTTCTACTGGAGATCTGCTGCGAAGAGGCGTACATGTCTTGTGGTAAAATCTGCTGAAGACATAGGTTCAGTATTGCTGCCGAATTAAGGTGTCCCGTTCTACTGGACGTGTGAGAAGTCTAGAATCAACGGCAACTGACTTGGGTAGACCAGTTCCCTAGCGCAAGGTATATGCATATATATATATATAAGTCGAAACCTTTCAGGAAACACCATCTGCCATTTTGGTACCCCGGACTTCACCCAACAGTAGGCGTCGATTTACCAATGATTGCAAAAATAAAAAGAATGTAAGAATGTCGAACGGATATTTATCGAACTGACAGCAAAATGGTAGTACCTATGTGTTTGTCTAGATGAACTATGACCACCCAAAGGGCCTGCTTTCCTCCAGTTGGTCTATTCCTTTATATCTCTGGCCACGACTGTACAAAATGTCTTCTTTACACTTGGACTTCCTCGAATAGATGAACTCAGTCTTAGGATCTAAAGGTGGCCTCTTGCTTTTGAAATCAGACTACTCATAGATAGCAAAGGACGACTTTTTACAAGATAACGAGGAGTCAAACTTTGCAATTATTAGTCTTCTAAAGTCGGCATATTGAAGTTCGACGCAGTACGTTGTACAATAAATGAAAATAATTTTCTTTTGGTTATTCCCGAATGCAGTTTTAAGCAGTTATAACTGTTATCAAGCAGCTATCAAATGATTGAAATTGCGAAACTCGGCAAGGCTTACCATTTCTTTCTTTCTTCCATTAGGTGCATGAAGGAAAAAGACTTACGTAGTCGACTTCTGTATACTTACTGCTTGTATTGGATACTGTAAATAACTTTCTTTAACTTTTTGCAAACTATGTTTTTTTAGTTTGAGTTAAAAAGCTCAAGTTTGACTCCATACAACATTGCAGTTTTCTGTGTTTGTATCAGTCAAGCAATTACATTTCGACAGCTGTACTTTACAAGCCTACATACATAAAAGTACCACTAACTGCTTCCGGCGACTTGCGCAAAATGTAAGCAAAGAACAATCGTCTCCTACATTCTGCAAACTTTACAGCTAATATTTGGTGATGGGACCTTTCCCAATCAAAACTTCACGCTGACGTCGAGGAACCGACTCGTACTGACGCATAATACAAAATAATGGGACGTATTCACAGGAACTCTAAAGCTCTCTCCTTAAGTCGTCCTCCGTGTTGATGACATGACTGCTTTCTTTTTAGCAAAAGCCAAATGTTTTCGATAATGTTAAAGATCGAAGGATTGTGCAGGCCATGTAAGCAAGGAGATCTTTTGCCCCTTTTACTATGCTGTCAAGAGTGACTTGTGTATAGCAGCATGGTCTTCTTGCAGCACTCATCGATTCGCACCAAGACGTTTGCATACAGATGGCCCAAGGTGGATGCCAGGAGCTTGTATGTATTTCTCAGAATCCGTACTGCTTTTCACAAACGCGAAAGAACAAATGCAGAAATATTAGATGCAAACCTCCTACCATAAGTCTGATGGTTCGCTTCGCTCGGATTTTCAAAGCACATGCTATGGCATTCGGGCTGCACTCTCCGTTTTCAGCACGCATTGGATATCCTTTCTTTGATGCTGTGATATCTGTCGTCTGTTAGTCCTTGCAACAGTCTTTTTTTATACGAGCCATGGGCACTTACTTTGTCATATCTCCAAGCTCTTGAACATTTTCCTCGCATCCCGTTTCGCGAATTCATTTCAAAAGTAAGGAAGTACAAGTATGGCTTCTCTGCAATTTTTTCCAACACTTTTGCCATGTTTATCCACAGGAATATTAAAATTTTTCTTATTTTGGGGTCCGCTGTTTCTTCTCACACGCCATCTTTCGACAGACTACAGTTTTTTGCCACTTGAAACGAAGTGATACTTACCGTCTTCTTCAAAACGAAGGTTGAATGAGAGTTATTCCCCTTAGACCAGCTAGTCTCGTGAGGACAGTCGCCCCATATGCATTATTTAGATCTTAAAGTGTGGCGATGCAAGCCAGGCTGTACTAGCGGAGCTGAAGTGGTCAATATATTTTTGCACGTCGCTGTATTCAGTGCGCCAATCAAAGGATTACGGATTACCATTAGAACGCCACCATGACTGTGAGGACAGATAAAATCTTAAAATGGCGTTAACAGCGGATGACTTGCGTCTTTTGCTTCTATATACATACTCCAAGTCTACAAAACTAGTCTCGTAGACACGAATCATCTTTATTTCATCTTATCAAGTACCAAATTGCAGCCAGTATTTATGAACACAGAGAGAAAAGGAACGGCGCTCGCTCAGTCTAAATATTATGTACCGCATCTTATATCAGTAAAACGGCCATTTGGTAAATGCAATTTTGATGTCTTAAGTAGCTTTTCGTAGATTTGTAAAACTCTTAATTCTATAAATTACCAAACATAAATTACAATATCAATCCTGAAGGTAGACTGGAAGAGTAGCGACTGAAATTTACGTTTTTACAAGGTGACTTTTAACATAAATACTTCATTGCAGAAGGTTCGAAAGCGACCTGTGATGAGACTGTTTATGGTGCACGGGTCGTTCCGATGTGAGTAAAGACGAGAAAGCCGAGATCACGCAGGTCACGGAAAATTTCCAACCCTTGTGCCATCTAGAGTTTGGCGGTTGCATTGTCGTTCCAGTCCGTGTGGATTTCAAACAAGAGCTTATAGTCAGCTGCAGGGTGAAAGTGGTTCTCAACCACACATCATCTGGCTTTTGCTGTTGCCTGTTCGTTGTTCCCAAGTCTACTGGCGTTTTATGCCCAGTTCTAGACTTGACAAAGTCTAGAAGCAGAAAACTGGGAACAACGAACAGGCAAAGAAACAGGTGACAGATGAACAGAAAAACAGGTGACTGCCGTTTGGAGGAAAAACCTTTCTTAGATTTAAAACAAGGGAACTGGACCAAGCTAAGAAATGACAAAGACAAAGACGTAGACAATCTACATGTTTCGGGGCACTACCCCTTCATCAGGACGACACAAAAAACGACGAAAAACGAAAACAACAAAAAAAAAGATGTGGCGCAATAGCTGTGGCGCATGGGCTGGACAGCAGGAAACTGACTAAGGGACAGTTAGTGAGAAGGGTTAACTCTTTGGCCCCGTAGGGACCCGCAGGGCTAGCAACCTCAGAGGCCGCATAGAGGCCGCATAGATTAAACGTTTAAAAAAAATTACCGCTTAAAAACTACCACACTCACAGCAATATATTTTACATATTTAGAAAGATCTATTCTTCGGCAACACAATGGAAACAATACTTTTTAGTTGAAATTATTAAATACTACTTACTATTTGGTCCCAAATACAGTCACTTTTTGCACACAAAACAACACACAACAAATTAAACCCGTAGATCCAGTGTGAACGACGGAAGTAGACCTGAAGGGTCACTACACTAAACCTCGTTTGGCAAGCCGAAACTGTTTCCGAAACTCATTTAGACAGTGCAGGGGAAACAACCGACGAAAGAGCTTCACAATAATATAAGGTTTACCTCCCTTACACCGTTAAATGCGTCGCTGCAAAGTTTTGAATTCGTCGTAAGTTTGTCGACACCGCGTCCTCTTGGCTCATTTACGCCGCCGCCGGTTAACCGGCGGTATAGGGGCCAAAGAGTTAAAAAGAGGGGCAGCCAAACGCCAGGTGGGTAGGAAAGGGTGGGGGTGGAGAGGGGGCGGGGTGGAGAGAGAAGTGCGGGTAAGGGGGTGTCAGTTTTGGAGAGAAGGAGGTGAGAGAAAAGAGAGAGAGAGGAGAAGGGTAAGAGTATTAAGAAAAAAGGAGGGAGGTGGAGGGTCAATGTGCACCAGTGGGTGCCATGGTACCAAACTGGGTAATGAAATAGGATTCCTTATTCTTACTGTCAATGGAATCGCCCTTCATTTTCCAGATACCACAGACCTTCATGTTGTCGGCTGTGTGTAGGGGTGTGCTGAAGTGACGTGCAACTGGTGTGTTTCTGCGGTGTTCAGTGTCAGCTAGATATTCTGTGAAGCGGGTGTTGAGTGTGCGTTCTGTCTCACCGATGTAGAATAAAGTGGGACAGAGGGTGCATATGATAGCGTAGACGATGTTGCTGTTAGTGCAGGTGAAGTGGCGCTTGATGACAAAAGTGGTGTTGGGTGTGTGGAGTGTGGTGTTCAGGGCAAGTGTGGCAACGGGGGACATTGCATGGGGTAGAGCCGCAGGATGGCGGGAGGGTGGTGGTGGCTTTGAGTTTAGAATGTATTAGAAGGTCTCGCAGGTTCTTATCCTTGCGAGATGCTAGGAGGCGGTTTTGTTTGAAGAGGTGGGGTTCAGATTTAGACAGTATTTGCCAGTTTGAGAGAAGGATCCTACGTACTGACATTTGTACAATTTGCTCACGGATCTGCTTGGATGACTTCACAGTGGTAGCTTACCTGAATCATTAGGGCAGCACGCAAGGTCAGTGGCAAAAACCAAAGGGTTATTGGGAGGCCAAAAGGACTGACCTCCAGGGCCACACACTGCTAGCAATGTTTACGCAATATTTACCTCACAAACACAAACACAAGCACATAAGCACCCGACTACGAATTAGATCACGCACGCGAAAAGAAAGGACAGCGAGAAGAAAGGAAATGGAGGCTGGGAATCCCAAACATATTTTATTAGATCCTTCTTTATTCTAAACCGAACATAAATTACAACACCAATCTTAAAGATAGCTGCAAGAAGTAATTCAAACAGCAACTGAATTTCACAAGGCGAAAGAAAACTGTGTTATTTGTTATTTGCATACTTATCACTGTACAAGTAATAGTATATCACTACTCAAGTTTTTGAGCTGAGGTTTAACATAAATACTTCATTGCACAAGGTTCGAGAGCGACCTGTGATGGGACTGTCTTTGGTGCACACGTCGTTCCGATGTGAGTAAAAGATGAGAAAGCCGAGATCACGCAGGTCACGGAAAATTTCCAACCCCTGCACCATCGTGTCCTTGGCGGCTTTCCTGCTGCCGAAGTTCATATGGATTTCAAACAAGAGCTGGTCGACGTCACGTAGGTGACCGGAGCCAATGATTTGTGGCAGCGCTTGGCGCTCATGCTCCTCAATATCCATCTTCAGTATGTTGATCTGCAAAAACAGGGCGAGGACAGGCTGAGTGTAGGAGTACAGAGACAGACTTAGTGGTATTCATTAGTCTGTAAAATTAGGGAATGATTTCAATTTTCTTCCTCTCTCCTTCCCTCCGTACCACCCACCCATCGACCCACCTACTCACTCTCACCCAAGCGCGCGACTGAGCATGACAACACGGTGACAGCATAAAATATAACAACGCAATACACAAGAGTTTCCAAAGTGTCTAGTAACATGTCTTAACGTCTCAATTTTTACGAGTCCTGCATGCTTTTCTTCGGTGCTACTCATCTTTGCAGCAACAACTTAGAAATTTTACCTATAGGGCGTAGAATTATGTGCTTATTTCGATGGCTGTACTTGGAATTCTGGGAGTTTGCATGGGTTGGTACAATCGAAGTCCGAGGCTCGTGACAAACAAAATAGACCAAGTTTCGTCTGAATAGCCCTGGACAATAGCGTTCTGTTCACGCATACGCCCCGTGGTGAATTCAAGTACATAGCTCTGGCCACAAGTCATTAGGCTGAGTGTTGATGGAGGATAGTTTTCATTGTCCATCCTTTGTTGTCCACTTTGTCCTCGTTTCTCCAACCCACATTATGGAATAATATCAGACCCCAAAAGATGACGAAGTCGGCCGAAGTTGCCTGAAGTTCAGTTCATCTATAAAGTACTCTGCAGGAAAAGGTTCAGGGGCCTGGATGCGAACCACCAACCTCATGCCTCGGAAAAGGACTCCTCTTTGAGTCATACCTAAGACATAAAAATTAGAAAGCTAGTAGCTTTCCTATCGGGAACAGTAGTAGGACTGGTTGGCCCGATGTGAGTAAATGTGAGAGGGTGGGACTGGAGCCTGTGTCGGGGTGTTTGTTGCCAACTCAATGACAGCGCAAGTCACGCCGGTTTGACCAACTGTTTGACGATTTATGGCTTATGGTCAAAGGTAGAGAACTCTTACATTCGAAAGCTCAATCATTTCTTTATGATGCCAACCAGTCCTAGGATAGGAAAGCTACTAACTTTCTAATTTTTAAGTCTTAGGTATGACTCAAAGAGGAGTCCTCTTCCGAGGCATGAGGTTGGTGGTTCGCATCCAGGCCCCTGAACCTTTCCTGCAAAGTACTTTATATGAGTTACTTCCCTTATACTGTGTTTAAACCGGTTTCTGACCACAATTCCAAGCGACTGAAAAATGGGTATGAAGTGCGTATCCACACGTGCTCTGTCACTTGAGAAATGCTAGATTTACTCTTCAAATGACACACTGATGAGGACAAATTTACTATGATAAAGTGTATGAAGACAAGAGTATTTGTGCCTGAAAGACCCAAGAGAGTGATTACGAAGAGAAAAACGAGCGAGCACGTGGTGTAAACAGCATCGAACAGACTGTGTATAAGGCACCGTGAGGACTTTTTGATTACTTCGACTTCAATTGTGTTGTTATCAAAGGATTTATAAATTACGGAACACGGTCCAAGAAACACAGTAAGACGTGAGTTTTCTTTGTTTATTGATGTTTGCAACAAAGTTCAAATAACGTTTTTATTGTTTGTTGGATTTTTTAAATGATTATTTTTATTTAAAAATAGGCTGAAACGCCGCGACAGCAGTGGGGGGGGGGGTGCGCACGAGCTAGGGAGGCCTGCGGCGACTAAGAGTCGTTTTGCCGCAAACTATGTGCAGATCTGGACGGTTTTGCTAAGACACCGTTTATATACCGCCACATGCGGGACTGCCAGTTCTAGCCACTGCTAGACCAGTTTGAATTGTGGATTTTTTTCCTGCCAGAAGAGAGAAGAACTGTTGAAGTGTTGATCATAACCCCTGCGCAGCCAAGGAGAACTTCCTCTGTCTAAAAATAACTCACTGGGTAGTTATTTCTTCCTTATTCACGCTTGAAAAATTTGGAGTCTGGTGTATTCCAATACATAACTGTAGCCACAACTAACCTTAGCGTGGTTAAGCTGAGTCTTGATGGAGGATAGAGTTTTCATTGTCCATCCACTTCTGTCCACTTTGTCCTCGTTACTCAAACCCACTTTGTGGAAAAATACCCGCTCTGAGTGCTTGTGGTCCTGTTGGTTCATGCTTTAAAATCAAACACATTTAAAGAAAGACAGAAATGAGAAATAGAAAAAGAAGAAAAGAAAGACCGGAGGGAGGGATAGAAGAAAGGAACGAAAGAAAAACAAAGCAATACAAGAAGACGGGAAGGAAGAAAGGAAAAAAGAACAAAAATAAAGTGCACTAATGAATAAACAAATAACAGATCAAGCAGACAAAAAGACAGTAAAATGGAAATGTCGAGTAAGGACAGTAGATTTGGATAGGTCTGTCAGATAAAAGCAAAACTCCCGTTACTTACCTGGGATCAAAAGAGTGGACCTCACACCCATACTTGGAACTAACAGCGTCGTCAAAGGTAAAATCGTTGTTGATCCTAAATGACAAAATCTCCAAATGATGTGCGCTTATAACATCTATTTAAAAGATAAAGAAATATTTCACCCGTTCTGAAAAAAACAGGCTTTCGTTCAGATTTTGAAAGAATGTTTAGAAAGACAGAAAACTGTGAGATGTTCTTTTGAAAAAGAAAGAATTAGGAGGAAGGTTTTCACTCGACTCAAAGCTCACGAGAAACACGAGGCAAAAGAGTGGATAGCTTTCATTTAAAAAAAGGACCCCAAATCCTTGTATTCAACTCTTCAACTTTGCAGACTTTCATTCAGTCTCACATACACTTCGCACTTACAAGTCTTTGCAATCAATTACCATTTCTCTCTTCACTGCACTACTCTGAGTACTGTGTTCACGGTTATGTTACGTCACACATTCTTCACATCATACACCCGATTCTAGTACTTCGAATTTCACAGTCCGTTTTTCACACAAAAGCAGTTATTTCATCACCATTAATTCTTGCAACTGTGCATGCCATTCAGGACTTTATCTTTATGTCACAGTTTTCATCAACTACTGTTTCGTCACAGGTTGTCAGTGTTGTTGTTCATCAACGATAAGTTATATCAACCGAGTTCGTTCCTCAAAGTTCATCACGCTAGGATGTTTCATCAAATATTCGTCACAAAAGATAAGTGAATATTCACTCGGTAGTCACATCAGTGTTGCACTTCTAACAGGACATTAACACCTTACTTGATTTGCAATGGTCAGTCACGTCCCAACTGTATTACGAAGAGCTGCCATGCATCTATTACAGACTGACACTCGCGCTAGGCGACTGTCGCCTGCGCACGGCGCGGCACTTCAAACAACCCAGAGCTAGCTTGAATAGGCGTTGCTATCTCCTGGTCATACGTAAACGTGCACGTTTAATACACAGGGTTAATGCAACCCAGCGCAGGTACATAGAGGAATATCCTAGACAGAGCTACTCTTCTAGGCCTGGAAGACACCTTGTCGCTGATCCTCTCGGGGTTCGATGGTAAGGCGATCTACATAACACCGAATCCCTTGACATACATTAATGTATATCTTTAATTCTTATGCACACTTAACAATATCAACTATTAAAACCCCAAACGAGTTCGTTTCCTACCTCCCGTCTCGGCGGAAGGCGATGAAGCGGCCTCTGTTCTTGCGTCTTCAGTGAAGATACGAGAAAAAACAACTTTCCCCGCGCCCGAAGGCTCCATGCTGGCCTCATCAAACAGACTGGAAGGATCTCGTCGCCTGTTTCCCTCTCTATCGTCTGTAGTCGTCTTCCCCTGAGCAATCGTATTTCGTCGTTTCATCTCCTCGCTTGCTATCACTCGCGCTTACTCCGTGGTTGTCGTTGCACTCTCTCCAGTCAGCGTTCGCTAACAGTCGTCAAGGTCGGATACTGCTTTGCTGTTTTTGTTTTCAGTTCTCACCCAAAGTTAATTCTGCTTTAATGTGGAGGGTCACATTCTGCGTAAACTTAACGGTGCAGATAGGCGGAGTTACAAAATGGGGAACTGAAGAACACAGACCAATCGCAATGTCTCAAGTGCATTGTGATTGACTGGAAGCTGGTAGCTTAGTGCGCAGGCGCAGAACCCGGAGCAGTACAACTCGCTCGCCTTTACATCGCCTCGATCTCTTATGGCTTATCATACAATAAAGCTTGTTTCACTTTAACTCAAAAGAAACAATCAAAACCATCCTCTCCACCCGCTACCTTGCTATGTCTTCCCAATCCCCACATATCCGTCCTCCTCCCTCTCGCTCCACCATTCTCTCCTTCATGTGCCGGGCCCTTAATACTTCACTAAAGCCTTACTCTGGCACGCATAAAATCTGGGATAGTTTCTTTGTAATCTGGTAGACGGGGGACAAAGCCGCGTTGTTGAACGATACAAAAGTCTATTCCGGACACACAAAATAAAGACACTGTCTATACTCACCCGAAGGAGTACACCAAACATGGCGCCTGGGGTCGGTAGCCCGGGTCGTCACAGACGTCCCAGCCGCCGTCCCTAGACCTCCCCATGCGCACCTTGTTGACGCACAGCACGTCCATGTTCTCCACGTACCTGAGAGAGAAGGACTTTCGATGAATTGTAACTGTTGCTTCAGAGAGATTACTGTCACGACGGGCCGTACCTTAGCTTACTGGACTCGACTTCTCCAGAATTACTGAACAAACTTTTATGTCGATCTAGTAAATGTAGACTTAATTGAGCAATCGTCACCAAAACCTTTACTGCCTCAGGTCAATGGTACCTACACCAAAGGGTGACAACGCTATGAAATAAAGTGAATAACTAGAGAAATCTACCGAGGGAAAAGATGCTCATACTCTGACACATTCGCTCAGGCTCACACAGGCATAACACTTCTTGCTCAAGAACCCCTCCCTCGTAAAAGACACAACTGCAGCGAACCGTTATTCAACGTATATTTCATACACTACTGACTCGACAACATCAAATATATCTACAGATTATTTACAGAGAATCACCGTGCTTGTGTCTAGGGTAAGACGCTGCCTGATTACGTCATACCACAGGAATCAGACAATGAGGATAAACAAACTAAAGCCAGAGGGAAATCACACTGCGACACGGCCTATGATCCCGCTCGATACACAGATACAGTAAGTGACTGACAACAGAGCACCTACTCTTGTCATTACTGAAAGAACTGCTTTACCGCAGTTCACGGCTCTAAAGCTGTACAACGACCCAACAATGAAACTGTGACAACGCAACGACCAGCAGTTCTCTGTAACGCCTCTTGGCGTAAGCCAGGCCACTAGCTTATGACGTCTCCTGTCTCCGGCAGGATAAAACCACCTATCTTAAATCAACCCGAGTCCCAGACTCAAAGATAAGTTTATGGCAAGAGCAGTCCTTAACTTATAAGGCACAGTCACTTACTCGTCTGTCTCGTAGGCTTGTCGGCGAAATACAGCCCAGTGTATTTAGCGTGAGTACTAGCTCAGGCTCTTTCAACGTCCTGGCTAAGATGGCGAGGGTAGAAGTTCGTGGGTCTACATGTGTCCGCTTCTCTTGGTCTTCCTACATTAACTCTCTCTCCGTGTCCTGTGTCCGAGTCCCCCCACACTCACGCTTCCCCTTCCTTAAGTACCATGTGCCCTCACGCCCTGCGTTCACAGGAACCACCTTGTTCTAGTTCAAACTAGTTCTGGCCAGCCTAGGTTGGGGCGGAGCTATTAGCCTGGCTATGACTTAACGTCCACCTACCAGGTGTCAAGAGAGGGAGGGGGAACAGGCTTACCTAGGAGTGACAGGTGACAACCTAGGAGTGACATGTGACAATTACAAGTTAGACTTTTTATTCAGGATTAACAACAGGCTTTATATTTTAACTAATACAAACTGAAATTTAAAACTGCAGTGAGAAAGATTCAAACGACAAAAGGTTCCCAACATTTCGAAGAGCAACTCGCTAAACAGGCAGAATTTAGAGCGTATACTGTATGATTATACTATATAAAGGAGGACTTAAATCATTTTCATAATTTAAACAATTAAGCGAATTGGTATTGTTTAATACGCTAATCTGAGACAGCTCCAGAAAGTCGAAAAAGTAACAGTGGCGATCGAAAAAAATATACTAGGTCTAACAACTGCAAACAAAAAATAGAATACTTTCATTTCGTCAAAACGTGATAGGCCCTTCTGCCAGACAGATTTTCGCTTACCTCTCCTTAAGAAGAAAACTTTTGAAAGAAATCTGCCATTCGAAATAAGACTGAATGTTTCATGGAACTTTACTGCTGACTTTATGTAATTTAAGTGTGCGAGACCAACTGGCAGCAAAACAGGTAATGTGTTTCTGACATGTACTGAAAGTTTTATGACTGTGACTTCGTGGCAAATCTCCTTTGTACTTTTAATTTGTTCTTCTATCACAGAGCTCAAGATTTAGACCTCAAACCTCAAAAGGGGCACGTGCCCTCAGCAGTCAGATCACCTCCCCTTTCGTCCTCCCCCTCCACCCCCATCTGCTCCGACTTTGCTAAAAAAAAAAAAAAAAAAAAAAAA
>SMGT01014170.1:30259-48262 GCA_004794575.1 Lanistes nyassanus
CGAATTGTCAGAGCGCAGTGAGGACAGCGAGAGACTGGAATGAATTGTTAGAGTGCAGTGAGGACAACAAGAGAGTGGAACGAATTGTCAGAGCGCAGTGAGGACAACAAGAGATTGGAACGAATTGTCAGAGCGCAGTGAGGACAGAGAGAGACTGGAATGAATTGTTAGAGCGCAGTGAGGACAGCGAGAGACTGGAACGAATTGTCAGAGCGCAGTGAGGACAGCGAGAGACTGGAATGAATTGTTAGAGCGCAGTGAGGACAGCGAGAGACTGGGACGAAATGTCAGAGAGCAGTGAGGACACCAAGAGACTGGGACGAAATGTCAGAGAGCAGCGAGGACACCAAGAGACTGGGACGAAATGTCAGAGAGCAGTGAGGGCAGCAAGAGACTGGGACGAATTGTTAGAGAGCAGTGAGGACAACAAGAGACTGGAACGAATTGTTAGAGAGCAGTGAGGACAACAAGAGACTGGAACGAATTGTCAGAGACCAGTGAGGACAACAAGAGATTGGAACGAATTGTCAGAGCGCAGTGAGGACAGCGAGAGACTGGAATGAATTGTTAGAGTGCAGTGAGGACACCAAGAGACTGGGACGAAATGTCAGAGAGCAGTGAGGACACCAAGAGACTGGAACAACTCCCATCCCATCATCCGCCGCGAGGCTGCCGTCTGTCAACAGAGCCCTGTCTAATCTGACACTCGTCAAGCCGCTGTCGTGACGCCGATGCAGCACCACGTCGCTCCTGGCACTTCATGACCGCACACGTACAGCCACAGACCCGGCGTCAGCCATATTGATCAAGATGGCCGCCTTGTGCGTGAGACCGGCCCTGGTTACCACCAGGGGCAGCACAGACAATTATACCTGGTCACTGGTGTGCGTGATGCCGGCTCTAGCACCATGGTCATCTTCCAGGAAAACAGACCGCCCCCCCCCACCTTTCTCCTGGCTTCACCTCCACCCGCCGGCACCCACCCGCACTCACCTCTTTGTGTCAGAGCCGTCCAGCGTGTCCACTGGGGTTGGGGGGCGGGTCAGGGCCATCCAGCGTGTCCACTGGAGGTGGGGGGGACATGTTATTATAACCCTGTCGGTACAGAACCACACGTTCTAATAGCAATCTTGAGGTACAACATTTATTTATTTAGTGAAACGTCTTCTGGGGCGACAGCGCTGTGTTGACATCTTTAGTAAAATGTCTTGCTGGTGTAGCATTCTTCCACACTGGATGACATTACAATCTAGTCTCACAGCTTATTATTAAACAGTAGAATGGTTTGTAGTGTTATAGTATGGTCATACGTTGTGAACACACTGACACACACTTTCGTATAAACAAAACTACGCATGCCTGAGTACACATAAAATGGCGCATTAGTCAGTACTAATGTATTGAAAGATGTTTGAGTAAAACGTCCACAACGATGCGTGAGTGAGCGCGAATGTACTGAAAGATGCTTGAGTACACATTCAATGACGCATGACTCAGTACAAATAAAACATTGAAACATGTCTGAGTAAAACACAACGATGCCTGTCTGAGTGCGAAGGTACTGAAACAAGCATGAGAACAAAAGCACCCAGGCCTCTCCGAGCACAAAACCACTGGCGCGTGGCTCAGCGCCAGCGCAGCGACCCGTCCTCAGTGCAGACTGGGGCTTCCGTGAACTCAAAGCTAGGAATTCAACTCGGGCGGTCAGTAACAATGTGTGGAACATTTCAGATTCTTACACAGTACAGAACTAGGACACCATGTTGTAACTGTAGCTAAAGATGTCAGATTGTTGTAGAGTACAGTGTCGACATTAGATTGTTGCTGTAGCTAAGGTACGTGTGACAGGTGTTCACAATGTTCACACGTCGAAATCCGGGTATTGTTGTAGCTAAGGTATGCAGTGTGGTACGCATGCACACACGCATACACACACATACACATATGTGGAGAATGAAGTATTACTAGTTATTATAAGTATTACTAGCAGATGAAAGATCAAGTAATTGCTAGTATGATAGTGTAGCTAGTAGCCCAAGCGTCACGTGACCGATTACGCAGTCTGTGAAACAAAGGGCTGACAGCAGCTGACGTCATCCCGTCAGACTAACCAGGATCAAAGTACGTGTGCACTTAATGAGCTCGTCCAGAGGCTGAAGCAAGAGGTCGCCAAGCAGACCAGAGTCTGACCTAGGAGAGAGCGAGGAATGAGACAGGAACGAGTATAGACACTGAAGTAGGAGAAAGCAACAAGTCCGGACAGAGAAAGAAACAAATACGGACAGAGGAGTAGGAGAAAGTAACAAGTCCGGACAGGAGTAGGAGAAAGTAACAAGTCCGGACAGAGGAGTAGGAGAAAGCAACAAGTCCGGACAGAGGAGTAGGAGAAAGCAACAAGTCCGGACTGACAATACTTCTATAGGAGTAGTTTCATGTGAGCTTGGGCCAGCAAAACACGAGCACAATGCGTCTTTATTGGAGTAGAGGGAAATCCCAGCCACAAGCTGCTAAGCTGATAAAATGTGTTACAGGGGATGAAGATGTCTTTATTCCACTGCCCGCATTTCTTCACCTTTGGAGCCAGAGAAAGAGACCTTTCTTGCAGCATTCCCCATACTTGACTGCTTGTTTTTATCAATGAACCTCTTTGGAAAGGAGTGATAAGAGGGCTTTTGGCACTTCCGGACAAAAACTCGTTGAGAGATTGACCTCACAAAGCCGCCTGCTCACGAGGACGGATTCAATAGCACTGGGCTGCCGGCCTCCCTTCTTTAAGAACTGGCACCGCTCCACGCTGTCAGGCCTGGCCTGGGGACTACCTTGTTTCTTTGCTTGCCTGTGACTTGGCAATTGCTTGTGACTTGGCAATTGCTTGTGCACAAATAAAAACATGAGCTACAGAGCTGGCGCCACGCTGTGAGGCGTGGCTTGCAGTCAAGTTTGACAGGACAGCCAACGTGACTGTTGACGTAACAGGCAGACGAACATCAAGCCTGACAGCACTGACCAACATACTTATGTTGTCAGACAACAGTGTGAAGCGTAGCTGCTACGTACGTATGTTACTGTGAGACAGTAATGCAAAACGGACCTCATACATGGCAAATCGTGCCAAACAGAGCTAAAACACACTTATGTTGTGAATCAATAGTGTCAAACGGAGTTAATACATACGTATGTTGTGAATCAATGAATGAGTGCGTAAGTTGAGAAATGGCAGTGCGGACCAGACCTGGTACTTATGTATGCTGTGATACAATACAGAGATTTAGCCGGCAGTGGCAGCCGTTGCAGTAATCGTTAGAGGCGTCAGTGTACCGCTGCGCGAACAACCAAACGCTTACCACAAGCTGATAACGAGCGTTTAGCCACACACCGTAACGAGCCAGTACTGGTAACTTAGAGAGAGGCGATTCCATACGTAAATACGTCTGTAAATGTCTCCCTGTATAAATCAGACGGAAAAACATTTTTTACCCACTTATATCATTTGCTCTTGTTTCACTGGTGTCTCTCCCAAGTCTGTGGTGCTCAAAATCTAGACTGTTCTTGGGTTAAAATATCAACATCGGGTTAACATTGATGGTCAAACGCCTTAACTCTACAGCCTTCATCTTTCCCGTAATCTTTGGACTATAGCCCAGCGAAAATAAAAAAATAGCATCAATATCTACTTGTCCATCCCAAGCAACGTCCACATGTTTCAACATCCGTAAGAAAATGGAATGACACGTCCACATGTTTCAACATCCGTAAGAAAATGGAATGACACGCACTGAAAAGGGCAGCTGGCTCCCTCACACCCACCGAGACAGAGACATCTTCCGCATTTAATGCTCCAAAACAATAAAACATAAAAGTCTGTTTCAAAACCCATCAGCGCATACAGAAGGCATGTTGCTACCACGTTGCACACAAACAGCTATGTTGTGAGACAACAATACATAAACATAGGATGTACCTATACAGTATTTGGTGACGTAATAAAATACAAACAGGGACTACATCATATGTTGTGGAAGACAACATTACATAAACATAGGATGTACCTATACAGTATTTGGTGACGTAATAAAATACAAGCAGGGACTACATCATATGTTGTGGAAGTGTTGTATCAAATGGAGCCACCCCGTAGCTATGTTGCGAGACAATGGTATAAAAGAGCGTTACATTCGCATTTTGTTTACAGCTCCACTGGTCCTCCTCCGCCCCCTCCCCCCACCCCCCCCCCACCCCCCAAGAAAAAGCCTTTTGGTGTTTTCAAGGACGTTAACTCAGGAAACGCCTCGGAGTCCTGATGAAAGCAGGCACCTAGACTCCGTTTTAATGAGGTACAGGCCACAGTCCTTCCCGCACTACTCCTGGCCACTAGCGCCACCTAGGCATGGGTGCGGGGCCGTAATTTCTGTTCAGTTTTTCCCCTCACATCGTGGACCTTATCAGCTAATGCACCAAGTCAATCACATTTGGATTTTTTCTCGGAGAAGCGTCACTGGCAAGATGGCCGCAATTCTTTTGCTGTCTCCGAGAAAGGTATATTACGGCCTCTTCACCTCGGGGGTCTGTCCCTGGGGTGGGCACACGAAACACTGCTCCTTGGCCTCACAGTTGTCATGGTCACGGCCAACGTAACAACAGTTCTCTCCCCTGTTCAAGTCTAGCCACTTGATTTCAGGCATTGCGCTTTAACTGCCACGATAAAGTCCCTTTGCACAAATAGGAAACACTTTCACTAGACCTATGTGCATAATTTTCAACGTTTAGGCACGAGGAAAACATTATTTCTCTTTGAGTAAACACGTTTCAGGGAATGTTTGGTAAAAGCACCCTTTTTATCCTATTATCTCTACACTACTGTACTTTATCCTGTTGTCTCTACACTACTGTACTTTATCCTGTTGTCGCTACACTACTATATTTTATTCTTTTATCTCTACACTACTATATTTGATCCTGTTGTCTCTACACTACTATATTTTATCCTATTATCTCTACACTACTGTACTTTATCCTGTTGTCGCTACACTACTATATTTTATTCTTTTATCTCTACACTACTATATTTTATCCTGTTGTCTCTACACTACTGTACTTTATCCTGTTATCTCTAAACTACTATATTTTATCCTGTTGTCTCTACAATACTATATTTTATCCTGTTATCTCTACACCACTATATTTTATCCTGTTGTCTCTACACCACTATATTTTTTCCTGTTGTCTCTACACTATACTATACTTTATTCTATCTACTTTCCTGTAGTTTTTCCTTCTTTACCCTCGTCATCTCTCCGGTCCATTTTTGTGTTGACATCTGTCACCAGTGGGATGGTTGCCCGATGCCCGTTGCCCATTGCTGTTCGCCAGTTCACCAGCGTGTCACACTGCCGCCCGTACTCTCAGATGCTGGCACCGTTTCTCTCCCCGCCCCCTCCCACTGGTGACACTTTGTGCTGTATCCAGTCGGTGAACCCTGTTCAAAGTCGCTACACTTCGTGTTCGCACGAGGCCGTTTTCCAGCGTGTGGTATAAGGACAGTTGTATGGTATTGGGAAGGATGCTGTTTGGTATTAGGAGGGCAGCTGTTGAGTATTAAGAGGACAGCTCTAGTATCAAAAGGGCATTATTTAGTATTAGAAGTACAGCTGCTGGGTATTAGAAGCGCGCCTGTTTGCTGTTAGGAGGGCATCTCTACCATTTGCTGACTGAAGTCTTCACATTTATTGAATTATCTTCTGTTACTTCATTTCACCCCGCCTTTAAAACCATGCCTCCCTCATGTCACCAGTATATCTATCAACCAAACAGACCTTTTCTATTGTCGATTGGTCTACCACATACGAAATGAAAAATGTACGTTTCTTCCTGTACTTAATAACTACAAGTGGACAAAAGGCTTCATTTATCTTTCAAATGTTGGTACTCCATATTTTATCACATACATGTTTCTAAAAATAGATTTCTTCCTGTTTCCTATTTCTACCACTTACAGGTTACTAACATGAATAAATTATCTGTTAAAAGTTGGCGATTCTGCAGCTTATCAAAGCAAATTAAAGATATACATTTTGAGTGTATATTTACTAATTACAGATGCACATAAACATGCTTATGTTTAAAAGTTAGCCCTCCAAATCTGATTTTTTTTTTCCTTCCGGAGTTGTTCCCTCCTTCCCTCCCAGCAAAGCGGGGTGTGTGCTGAACTAACAGTGCGTCTGCGCACCAGGCACCACCCTCTATCCGGTACCCTGGCAGCTCTCCGCTGAAGAAGAGCAGTTTGAGACCTGGGGACAGACGACCAGGCCGGGCGTGATTGATGTGAAAGGGGCGAGCACCCGCAAGCCCCTCACGTGATCGGTGGTCGATAGCCGGGCTTTCCAAACACTGCAGTGCGCGGCGCCCACCTTGTCACGACAAAAGCGCCATCTGCACTGAGGCCGGTGCCTAAGATGGTCGATGTAGGCGGGCACTCCCCAGCACTCCTCCCTCGTTTCTTGTCTTGTCCAGCCTCGTAAGACTCGATCTGCAAACCGCTCCATAATCTACAATCAATACAGTTATTTTCAATAATTCCCTCCACTCTACGGCTTTCTTCTGCTGCTCCCTTCAGCGCGAGGTCAAAAAGAAGAAAAATGTTTTTTTGGACTTCCACACTTGCATCAGGTCCCTATTCCACATCTGGATTTCACTCAGTGCTTTTGAGTTCATACTGATTCTATTTTGCAGCCATGTCTGCTTTTTGATGCCGGATCTTTTTATCTAGATCATTCCATTTCGTATATTAAGCAAGTATTTGTGTACTTAATTCTATTTATTTTAAGACTGTTCGGAACATTTTTCATTCTGCATTCTATTTCGGATTTTCGAAAGGCCTTCCTAGGAAAGTAGGAGGAAATAAGACCTGCTCGTGAAAATGTAAGAATCCGAACATCGCCGTACACCTCCCATGAGCTGGATGCTACAATCAACAAGCAAGCTTTGGACAACAAAAGCTGTCCTTGGTATATCCGGATATTTCACTCTTTCTTATGGGGGCAGAAGTGAGTGGAGATACTTTTAGTCTACAAAGGTGTAATTTAATTTTCTGGTTCTGTCCATCGTATAGTCGAAGGTTCAAGACAACAGCCGCCACCACCACGCCCCCCCCCTCAGTGACATACAACAATACTGTCCTGGCGCCGGTGCCGCGCAGCAATGCTGCAGCTAAACAGCTGAACAGAACTGCCTCTCAAGGGAAAGACAAAGAGCGTACTTCGTGTTGCTAATTTATGGAAGCGGAAAACTTGTTCTGCTTCGTTAAGAATATTTATCCTCTCGAGAAACACTGGCTGTTCCAGCCCTCCGTCTACGGATCTCTCGTCTCTCCCTTTGTCTTGGAATTGCAGTGTCACGGGCAAGAGGCGTGGTA
Source organism: Lanistes nyassanus (assembly GCA_004794575.1). Taxonomy (NCBI): domain Eukaryota; kingdom Metazoa; phylum Mollusca; class Gastropoda; order Architaenioglossa; family Ampullariidae; genus Lanistes; species Lanistes nyassanus. Next base: position 37,671 of record SMGT01014170.1, read on the forward strand.
GCAATAATAGCATTCAGGAGAAGGGAAATATTCTGACACATTGCGACACACTGTCACACGGCCAGAACGGCAGCACAGCGCCTTCAGGAGTAAGAATGCTTGTCCTGTTTGACGCAGTGTATGTCCTGTGTCCTGTGTCCTGCAAATACTGTCCTATGTATGCGTACCCTCCACGCTGGGGCGCTCCACAAACACCCGAGATAGCTATGTACAGTCCCACAGTTGTAGTTACAATTGTACTGTGACACGAAGAGAAACTTCACCAAGCTTAAATTAACACAGAGTCAATGTTTCGAGGCATTTCCCCTTCATCGGGACAACACAAAAGGATAATAACTAAATCTAGATACTTAGCTGGACAACACAAAAGGATAATGACTAAAACTAGATACTTAGCTGGACAACACAAAAGGATAATAACTAAAACTAGATACTTAGCTGGACAACACAAACGGATAATAACTAAAACTAGAGACTTAGCTGGACAACACAAACGGATAATCACTAAAACTAATACTTAGCTGGACAACACAAACGGATAATAACTAAAACTAGATACTTAGCTGGACAACACAAACGGATAATAACTAAAACTAGATACTTAGCTGGACAACACAAACGGATAATAACTAAAACTAGAGACTTAGCTGGACAACACAAACGGATAATAACTAAAACTAGATACTTAGCTGGACAACACAAACGGATAATCACTAAAACTAATACTTAGCTGGACAACACAAACGGATAATAACTAAAACTAGATACTTAGCTGGACACACGCGGAGACCACCGTCTGCCTGTCTTCCGGTCTAGAGAGAACATCAAATTTTCACTAAAAATTGATTCAGTGATTTCAAGGACTGCGACAGGCACTCACACGCAGGACGTGGTGAGTTGTCCACGTTGATCTAAGTATCTTGGTTTCGTTTGGATTTGTTTGTACCATCCTGATGAAGTATAACATGCCCCCAAACTTAACGCTATCTTTGTTAATGTTAGCTTAGTTCAAATTTCCTTTGTTGTCACCCTAAAAAGTGAATCATATGTGTCAGTGACTGGGTTTTGATGTGGTGTCATTTAGAGCAGAACATTATCAGTACATGTTTGCACTAACAGTAGTTGTTTTATATCGGTCTGTACTGTTTACCTACATGTACTTTGTTGATCAGTTGATGATGCTTAAAGAAGGAATGCCACAGCTGCTCACCCTAACAGGGTTATTTTAGGGTCAGCTTGACCTGCAATCAGCCTTTATGATGTTGTCAGGAAGTTTTCAGATTCCTCGAAATCACCGCAATTCGTGTTTCGTAAGAAGTTTGATGTTCTGTCTCAAGGTCCGACAACATGTTGGCTGCAGCTCTTCACGTGGTACTGTTGGCGCCTTCCCGCTGTTATGCTCACAAATGCCTCAACATTCTAGTTAACATTAATTGGTTACTGTAGTTTTTGAAATGGAAATCCCTTAAGATGTAATCGCTGTTTCAGAGCACTGGCTGTATTTTAATTGATAAGGAATTGTTATTGTAATTAACCTGATTATGTCCCTTGTCGTATATACCAGTACGAAGACCCATAACAGTACAGTAGACCGTACTGGTTTTTACCAGTTTTCCGTTACGTACCGTCACCACCAGTTGTGTCTGTGACCTCGGGTCCAGTGCTCAAGCGCGTCAGGGCTGTTGGCAGCAGACAGCCGGTGGTCAACTCACTGACAGTCGTGTCTAGACACCGGGTCTTGCGCTCGCATCAAGTTTCTACACATGTTTCTCTGAGATACTGCAGTCTTTTCACACCCTCACTGGGGGTCTCTGCCCACTAACATCAACGTCACACCCTCACTGGGGTCTCTGTCCACTAACATCAACGTGTAGCAAGCCCCCGCCCCTTGTGCCTCCCCTCAGTGGCCCGACTCCCTGCCTCCCCTGGTATAATCTCGTCATTGGGAACAGCAGCTCATGTGGGCCCTGGGCAGCTCTGCACTTAAAGCTGCGGACTAACGTGTGGAGGTTGCTGGCTGGAATCCAGGTGTGGGTAAAGATTATTTCCTGGAGCTAAACATTGTGCAGACTCCATGGGGCCACCCCGTACCATTAAACTGACTGTCCGCACTGGCCATCTTACTGCAGCTCTCAGTCTGGTGGTTCTTTTCAGTGTGTAGTTTAGTAATAGGACCCCACCCACCCCCATAGTACGAAATCACTGCCAGGTGGAATCACTGTCCCTAAACAATTACTTACCTATACCTACCTGGCTAGTCTCGACCACCAAGCTGCCAAAAGTAAGCGCTGCAAGACGAAATCTGACGCCACTTACAATAACGTGAGTACAATGTGAGTACAATGTGAGTACAAAGTGAGTACAATGTGAGTACAATGTCAAACTGTCGTGACCAATGGCTGGCCTCCATGAGGGATGTCTTTCCTGTTCCAACATTCCAGAAACCTGAGTATCTGAGGGAGATAAAAGAAAAACAAGTGACTGCCCCTTGGAGGAAAATCCAAATTAAATTTAAAACAAGGGAACTGAACCAAGCTAGAACAGGAAAAAGACGAAGACAATCATTGTCCTTGTCCTGTTCTAGCTTGGTCCAGTTCCCTTGTTTTAAATTTTCCTTCTGAGAAAGTGAGAAAGAGTCCGTTTTCAAAGTGCAAAAGTGGGGGGGGGGTAACTCTGGTGTGTTGTGAGAAGACCAGATGTTCGTGCAGCCCGGCTCAAAATCGGCCCCAGGATGCCAAGATGTGTCGTCTGTCTCTGTGCCTCTGGTGTGAAGGCGCTCCTCAAGGCCGTTATGTCACGGTCTGTTGTCTGGATGACGTCACTGCTCATGCGCAGTCGCGTAGCAAACTGAGTTTCCGTGCTGAGCTGTTTCGCGTACACGCTTCCTTCCCAGAACCTTCGTCTGTAGCGGGACTGAGTGTCGTGTGCCAGGTACAGTCCTTAGGCTCACGTGTTTTAGAATCCATTTTGCATGCAAAGCCAAGATGCTTATACCTTCGTGTTCAAAATTTGTGACGGACGCGAAAAGAGAACTGAGCACTGGCGTGAGTGAGTGGTCGGACGACTCAGGTCAAAGGAAACTGGGACCGTGACCGTGAGGAAGGCGCTACCAGCGCTGTTCCATTGCGCTATAGGGGATGACAGGCGCGTGCCGGATGGCCGCTGACACGCGCGTGGTCCTCGTGACGGAGCGCGCGGCGAGGTGTCAGATTTCATTTGGACCTCCCCGAGGAAGGAGAGGTGTGGCAGTTTGCGGAAATACCTAGCTAGCCGAGGTGTGGCGCTGTGCGCTCGTACCTTGCCTTGCAAATCTGTCAACGTCTGCCTGAGGGAGCCCCCTGTCTTGACACTTCTTAAACTTTAATGGCGGCACGGGAGACAACTGCTGGGCCCGCAACATGCCGGCCAGAGTGAGCCACGGAAACACCTCGTGATCCGAGTCTAGGAAACGGGCGAGGGGAGACCATCCTTATCGCCAATCACGGGCCAAAGGGGAGGGGGAACTAAACGGGGAGGGTAGAGGGCAACGCGCACGAACGGAGGGGGTGAGGAGAAATTAACAAGCGTTTGCTGGTTGGCCTTCACTCGCTCCGTCATCAATAACCGCCTCACACCACAGAGTGGCGGGGCGGGGGACAAAGCAGGTGGTGGCAACAGGGCTGATACGATTTGTACACTTTCCATGGATGGGTTTTATGTCGCAAACAATGCCCCCACCCCGCCCATCCACCACCCACCCCCGACGTGGCATGGATGGATGACTACCCTATTCTTGAATCTTACAAATCGATCCCAAAACAAACTCGGTAATAGAATCTGGCTGGCGAGCTTCGATATTATTTAAAGCTGGTGTAGGCAAGCCGTTAGCGGCGTGTTGTGGCAGCACCAGATCTCAGGAAGCGATGACAAAAAGCTGGCGCCATTACAAGCGCCCGATGTTGGGAGACAGTGTGACGCACGGTGACGCATTAAGCTGTGGCGCGATGACGTCAGTTCGATGTCGCCCGGAAGTCAGGGAACGTCGCGTGTAGCAGACGATGGAAACTGGAAGATTTTGTGGAAATAGTGTTGTTCACGTGACTCAGTCTATTGTTTGGACTGAATGTCAGCGTGCTCCATCTGTTTCCACGTGACGTATGCCGCTGTCAGGCCCCATGCCCAATAGCTTTCTTCATCTCATGGCGGATATTCTAGAATTTAAGTTCATTGAATTTCCCATGCACGAAAACCGAATAGCATATTTTCCTCTCGTTATTCGGTAATAATAAAGTGATTCAGTCGTACCACAAGCAAATAGCTAAATTATTCCAAGTGCACCGATACAAAAATATTCCTCTATTGTGGTATAAATTTCCTACAGTTTACATGCATACGGGGCCAGGTGTGTGGTCGACTGACAGAATATGGCATACTGTGGCGCTTTTTGTGAAAAACCTCCTGTTTACTAAAATAATATTTTTACTAAAATTATCGACGTTCCTGTCCACAGCCCCTCACTAGTAATTATTTCTTTAAAGACTCGATTTTAGTCCGGCAATAGAAATGTTCCATCCATTTTGAACAATGGTACTGAGGTTTGAACAGTGCTCCAATGAAATTAAACAACATTGGTTCTACTGCTGCTGAACAAACGCCATCTAATGACAGCAGCGTGTTGCCATACTTCTCGCCCAGCCATGCGAACAGTCAGAAGTATAACTACCGCTTCTGAGCGACCTGTGACCTATGACCTATGACTTATGCTTGTCAAAATCGACTAAATGCTGTCAGTAACCCCACTGCTACTGTCATTGATTAGCGCAGACTTTTATCGCGAGGTTTGGAGATTGTTTTCTTCTCTGGATACAGTTTCTCTCGCCAACTTATTTCTGACAGAACTGCAGAAACTCAAACTTTTCCATCCTCTGAGGGCGTCGTTCGTCGTATCGTTGTGGTTGCTGTTTTTGTTGCTGCTGGTGCTGTTGTTGCTTCTCCTGCTGCTGTTGCTTTTAATTAAACCCTTTCGGTCACAAAAAGAGCAATAAATGCAATTGTAACAATCGTGACAACAATTGTAGGCGAAATGGGGGGTGGGTGGAGAAATATGCAAACAAGTAGATAATTAGTGCGCGAGCAACTGTACCGTGGAAAGGTCGTCACCCGCTCCGCCCCCCCCCCCCCACTCATTTCACCCTGGTATTGGGCGCGTCGTTACGGTGTGACATCAGCAAGCGAATCCCCCCCCCCTCCTCTTTTTTCCGTCCTGCTGTGAGGCAGATGTGACCTGAGGAGAAAAATCAACATCTTTGCTTGTGTCTTCCCGACTGTCAATTCGTCCTCGTAAACACCTCCAACGGGGTCCGCCGATCTGACTGCACCGCCTGGTATTTCCTGCTGTCAGATATACTTTGGAAATGTCAACCTGGCTATTTGTTGGTCGAGTTTACCGACAAAACATGGTGGTAGTCTTACTATAACTATCTGACATGTCGATAGGAACACTGCAACATTAGCAGCGTAGGTTCCTGCTTCGTGCAAGTACCGCACTAGTTCTATGACTATCGCCGCACCGGTCGATAGAGCACGCCTTTACGTCGCGTGTGGTCGCTGAAGATTGCCCACAATCAAATCAATATTGCATCGACCTCAGGATTATCTCACGGTGTCTTCTTAACCCACCCTAGCTTGGACAATCACACTTTGGCCAAAAAGGCGCACTACATCCCCAGTTCCACAGTCCTAATAGGGCGCGAAAAAGGCATTGTCAGTGATTCTCTACAACAGTCTTAGCCAGGTGAACTGTCATGGCTAACCTAGCCAGGTGAACTGTGTTCGTCAAAATGACCTTGTAGTCCCGTGAACTGTACACGTATCAAAAGGACAAGTGAATGTTTGGGGTCTTGGCTTGTCTGCAGAGTTTTAAGAGGCAGAAAAAATAATCCATTCGACATTGTTGATGATTTAGACATGTTATATACAAAATATGTATTTAGAAGACGTTTTGGCCAATGTAGATGAAGTTAAAGCTGGCACAGAAGTTGTGAACTGGCACGGAGCTTAACACCACTGCTACAGGTCAAGGTCACACCATCTGCTGGCGTACGTGCGGTGTGCTATTTTGCTCTAAGTTAAATTATGCTTTTGTCTGTAAAATAATTTTCAGAGTGACTGCAGTCAAGAATTAATGCAGCCCCCCCCCCCAGACTATCGGTTCTTCAAGCAGAATTTCAGCCTCACTGCTGGTTGTGCTGGACCAGTCTGGTTTGTGGATTCTTTTCTGCCAGCGCAGTGATTACAGAGAAGTGCAGAGGTGCTGACGCATGTGCACTCAAGGAGAATTTCTGCAGTTTTAAAATAACTAATTGAATATATTTATTCCTTACGTTTTCGGGCCTTGAGCATACCCAAAGTTATTCCGATGTAAGAAAAGAATAGCTGTTCCCGAACAGTGGCTATTCGGGTATAAATTTAGTAGTGTTTACAAGCAAAAGAACAGCAGGTCAAGGTCAGCTGGCGGTGGGTGGTTTGCCTGCAGGCAACGGCCCAGCACATCCCACAGGTGCTCGATCGGGTGAAGTCCGGTGAAGTTGCTGGCCAGTCCATGCCAGTCACTTGTTGTTGCTGCTGAGGAAGGTGGTGACAGCCCGAGCCCTGGGTGGTCTGGAATTGTCATCCTGCAGAATGGCGCTTGTTTTGAGTTCTTGCAAATTACACACGTCCATGACCTGTCTGGCAAAGTTCAACTGGTCTTTTAATTCTTTTGAGCATTATCGTTTAGAAGCTGCAGGAGGTTTTTGCTTTTTTTAAAAAAACTCAATGTTTATTGTTGCTGCTGCTGTGTGGAAAAGAAGACATCAACAGCAGCAGACGACCAGATGCCGTGAAGTGGAGACTCCGTCGCGTCATTTCTGTCGAATGTGTGGAGACAGTTCTAGACCTACGACACTCTGACAGTCAGCATAAAGACAGAACTGGACAGGGACTCCAGTGGTAGTACCGGGTGCGGTATTCTGATCCAGTGGATTTGGCGCCCGTGTCAAGAGGTGGCAGCCAGGTGTTGTTCACAGGTGGCCATCAGGTGCTGTTTTAACAGGTAGCTGCAAGGTGCTGTATGTTCACTGTTCACAGATAGCCATCAGTCGAGCAAGCATAGGTCTACAGACTACCGTTAACCCGCGCTTGTTACGGAAACGGAGGGTCCTTGATTCGAATCTCGCGTCAGACTCACGTACCTACTTTTTCTCTGCGTTCGACGCTTTTATAGGACTGGCCCTCAGGGTTCTTCCTTTTTCTCAGCCATCCCCCCCCCCCCCCAGCCAACACCCTATGAGTGTCCAAAAATGCATTTTCACCAAATTACACGTGAGAGAAACTATGTTCAGCTAGTTGTAATCTATCCAGCGGAAGAAAATAGTCACGTGAACTATTGTACCGATCGAGGCGGTATTGCCATCCGTCGAGGGGTAAATATTTAGGTGGGATCAAATGGTGACCAGTCGCAGAGTCATTTCCAAGGAACGCCTACAAATACCTGCTGCAGAAACACTTTCAGCCATTTTCAGAGGGAAGTCGGTCGAATGTCTGAGATGCTATTTTAAGGTTTGTCTGTTCCATGCATTTAGTTCCACTTGAGGTTTCTGGGGCGCCATCTGTCGGGCTTCAAACAGATTGCAAATAGTTGATGGGAGCTATCACATATTACCCCCAGCTTGGTTAAAAGCTAGACACAGACGGAAATATTCGATGGAAGTCATGCAGTTTCACTAGCTCAGATAAGTCACGTGGTCGTTTTCATGTACTGCGAGAGGCTGATTCAGATGGGACGTCTGCAGGGCCGTCTTAATCTGCCGCAGTGGCACAGTGGCACAGTGGCACAGTGGCACAGCCAGGTCGTCACACCTTCGTACACGATAGCTTCGCAAAGTGTTTCGTGTCTTAACTGCGCGTGTCATAGTAATCTTTGTCCAGCCGAACTAGTTAATAAAGATGGCGTCTTGTTGTCGGTTAGAAAGAGACTCGCTTTACCTGCTGCGGTTGTAGCCAGTTTTGATGAAGGAACAAAAGCATGAGAAAACGATAGGCAATCCTTCCGTACGTCTAGACAAGAAAGCATATTACATGCTGGTCCACATTCCACATCAAATAAAAAATAGTTAAGTGTATTAATAAAAGAACAACTATGTTTCATGACGATATCGTACACTGACAGTAACGACACAAAAATGTTTAGACCAATTTTTGTAAAAAAAAAAGGTTGAAGTGTTACTTTTTTCCTATTTCAACCGCTTTCTTCATTTGCTTCTATTTTGAAACTATAATATGTTTATACTTATAAATCAAGTTATTACGTAATGACAGTCAGTTCGGCATCGGAAATGAAACCTTTCGCATTTCTTCAGACTGGTTTGAATTATTGCACAATCTTCACATGAGGAAACCCGCATCGGTATAGCGGCGGTATTTCATGGATCTCGCAACATATTTCCGGATAAATATTATTAGGAGTAAAGGTAGGAAGGATGTATGTTTCGGTTGTTTGACAGAAACGTGTTCGATCGTATTCTCTGTGACCCACCTTCCTGACCTAGTCCTTGACCATCTGCCCTTCCATAAATATCTGGGTCAACCAATCGGATTGAAGCAATGACCCTAGCGGCCTGGGACGAAACACCTACGTTACTGTGACGTCATAGCAAGTAGGGCCGGGCAGGCTGTGACGTCATAGCATCGAAGGGTCATAGCGACAAATATTCCGAAGGGCCTGTAGCTCTCTCCCTGCCTCTAGGCCTCATACGACAAATCTAACTCTGTCCCAGCCTATATTTTTTCTTATCATTCTAATTATTTTGTACTACTTCCCTGTACTTTCTGTCTGTGCAGTGTTCTGTACTGAAGTAAGAACCCCCCGCAAGGTGGACAGTGTCTTCCAGTAAGTATAGCTCGGCACAGTACGTACTATTTATTGTCACCGTATGTTCATTCTCCAACCATCAGTCACATGTTCAGTGTTGTTTTTTCTAATTGAAATTTTTTCTCTATATGCAATACTTTAAATATGACCGTGTTGACCAACCATAGTCCACCATCCTCTTGCCATCACAGCACCACTTCACAGACAGAAACGTTCTTTGCTCTCCACGACAATGTGTCAGTGTGTTTTGTCTGTCAGTGTTTTGTCTGTCAGTGTTTTGTCTGTCAGTGTGTTTTGTCTTTCAGTGTTTTGTCTGTCAGTGTTCTGTCTGTCAGTGTGTTTTGTCTGTCAGTGTTTTGTCTGTTAGTGTGTTTTGTCTGTCAGTGTGTTTTGTCTGTCAGTGTTTTGTCCGTCAGTGTGTTTTGTCTGTCAGTGTTTTGTCTGTCAGTGTTTTGTCTGTCAGTATGTTTTGTCTGTCAGTGTGTCGTGTCATATTTTGCTGTGGACGTGTCCTCGAGGATCATCTTCCACCCACACCCACACCCACATACGCATACACATACACACACTTATAATCACCTACACACAAACCTAGACACAAACCTACACACACACACACACCTATACAAACACTCTATCTCACAAAAACTATCACACACGGAAACACACACGCGTGCGCACACACACACACACACTTTGCTGGAACAGTCTGTACTACGATAAAGCCTTGCAGGACAGGCAGCAGACGTGAGTCTTGACCCTCAGTTTGATTCTGCGAGAAATGGCGGCCGCCCGTGTCAGGTCGCAAGCGGACCGCAATGCCGATGCTTGTTTTAGCAGAAGTAACGATGTTTGTACATCGCTCTGGGTACATGTGCTCAGACATCCCCAATAATTCACTGTCTGATGCTGTAGGGAGGGAAGGAGGGGTTGCGTCAATATCGCCACAAGCCGTGCAACGCTCCAGATGGCAACAGCGCTGCACAGCGCCCGTGTGTAGGTACCCCGGCACGCACGTGACACGGCCAAGCTTCTTGTAGGAACTCGTGACACCAACACCTATTATGTAGGTAATAAAGAACAAATGAGAACCGAGCGCTTAAATTATCGAAAGATAACTCCAAGGAAGGCACTGGCAGCGCTCATCATAACCGTATGCAGACGCCTGTGACCAAGGGAGCTTACCGTACCCAAACACGTAGCAAAGAGAGGGCCGAAAGAAAGGAACTTGGCAGATCCTCTAAAAAGATCTGCCATCCCTTTCATTATAACGGCGCTATTCTTCACACAGCTAACCCTCGGTGCACAACGTGTGCATACAGAGAATCCATGTTAATGTAGTCAGCCCGCTCACTAAGCGAGTGCTGACAACTAGGATTCAAAGACGAACACAACATAGGACAAATACATGTAGGTACTTGTAGGTACTTGTGACACCAACACGCACGTGACACGGCTAAGCTTCCTGTAGGTACTTGTGACATGCTCACTAATCTTTCTCCTTCCATCATCCTCATAACCACACAGCAGGATGGTCTAACAGCTATATATAGAGACCAGCGTATATTTATTGCAGGTGATTGGAATTACCTGCACAGCATACCCTACTCGCAGTTCCTAAGACTCCGCAGATTATGCTCCGATAATACAGATTTTCTCGAACAAGCCGATAGAATGGTAGATTTTTTCCTCGCCCGCAACT
>SMGT01014170.1:48522-64398 GCA_004794575.1 Lanistes nyassanus
AGGCACTGGCAGCGCTCATCATAACCGTATGCAGACGCCTGTGACCAAGGGAGCTTACCGTACCCAAACACGTAGCAAAGAGAGGGCCGAAAGAAAGGAACTTGGCAGATCCTCTAAAAAGATCTGCCATCCCTTTCATTATAACGGCGCTATTCTTCACACAGCTAACCCTCGGTGCACAACGTGTGCATACAGAGAATCCATGTTAATGTAGTCAGCCCGCTCACTAAGCGAGTGCTGACAACTAGGATTCAAAGACGAACACAACATAGGACAAATACATGTAGGTACTTGTAGGTACTTGTGACACCAACACGCACGTGACACGGCTAAGCTTCCTGTAGGTACTTGTGACATGCTCACTAATCTTTCTCCTTCCATCATCCTCATAACCACACAGCAGGTTGGTCTAACAGCTATATATAGAGACCAGCGTATATTTATTGCAGGTGATTGGAATTAATGTAAAACGGATGACGAACCACAGATATACTTAGGGATTTTGCGCACAAACACACATGCACGCGCGCACGCACATGGTGTATGTCTGAGGCCCAGAAACTGTTTCACTAAGAGTAGTTTTAGTTCACAAGGGTCATGTTGGATACTGTCCATTCCATGAACACGTAATAAGGGGCAGATAATATCGATCAGCTAAAATCACGGGAACGTCGCCGAACTTTGTTTGCTGAGTGTTAAGGGGGCATCACCAAGTGATTCGCCCACAACGCACCGCCACATCTGGCGACACACGGCCGATCAGTGTCGCTCGAGACGCAGGGTTGCTCGGCGAGTCGCTGGCACTTTGGTCGATTGGCGTGACATGGTGAACCTCGGTCTGGGATTGGTCTGTCCCTAGCAGCAAACAACGTGACAGTCAGTGTGTGAAAGCAATGTGGCAGTCAGTGTGTGAAAGCAATGTGGCAGTCAGTGTGTGAAAGCAATGTTCAGTCAGAGTGTGAAGAATAACGTGACAATATGTCAAGAACAATGTGACAATCAGTGTGTGAAGAACAATGTGACAATCAGTGTGTGATGAACTACGTTACAATCAGTGTGTGATGAACTACGTTACAATCAGTGTGTGAAGAACTACGTTACAATCAGTGTGTGAAGAACATTGCAAAAATCAGTATGTGTGTGTGTGCGCGCGCGTGCGTGCGTGCAAGCATACGTGTGTGCAAGCGTGCGTGCGTGCACGTGTGTTTATGTGCGTAAAGAACAATGTGAACATCAGTGTGTGATGAACAACGTGACAATCGGTGTGTGAAGAACAACGTGACAATAGGTGTGTGAACAACGTGACAATCAGTGTGTGAAGAACAACGTGACAATCTGTCGTCACTTGGGACTTTACTGTTCTCTTCACGCGTCGTCCTTGCGCTCGCTCGGCACGATCGCCATTAAGGTGACGACATATGCGTAGGTAGAATCTATTATCACTGTATTATTTACGATGTTTATATGATAGCGAGTATTTAAAGAGTGGATAATAATCTAGGCTCAGGGGTAGAACCAGACTCGTATCGCCGATCTCCCCTCGTGCCCTTTGCCTCTGGACACCGCTTACTGAGAGATGCAAACACTCTTACGGATGTCGCAACAGCCACCGCGCTGTGCGACGTTTCTCTGTCGTCCTTCGACCTCTGAACTCTCTCCCAAGAGCTCAGTTGCAGGCAGCCTTCCCTTAAGGCTGGATCTTTGCCCCTGCTTTAGACAGTTGTCTGTCCGCGGTTCCTCGATCTCCCTCCTTTACATTCTGCGGTTCCTCCTCTCGTCCGGTTAGCCTAGAGGTTTCCCACAGCAGAGGAACACGTGCAAGAGTCACACACCAGTCTGGAGGGATCCGACACCCTCCCAGATTTCTTTGCGCTAGGCAACTGGTCTACTCAAGACACGTGCCGTTAATACTAGACTTCACCTTAGTCCAGCAGAATGGGACACCCTGATTCTGCAGCAAGACTGAACCTATCAGCCTTCAGAAGACTTTACCACAAGACATGTACGTCTCTTCACAGCAGATCTCCAGTAGGAGGTTTGGCAGAAGATGATGCCGATCTTCCCCAGTCAGATTTGGCACCAGATACCTCTCAGGAATCTTGGCGAAAGATCTGCTCCCTGGAGCCTTTTCTAAAGATGACTTGGCGTTTTAAACCAGTCCTTTAATTATCACCTTTCGTTCATACATTCATGCATTCACATACACATGGTCATCGAGATAGTTACATACACCAACCAATCAGGACAGAGACAGCAGAAGTCACACCCCGAGTTAACTACAAGAACACGCCCCTAAGTGGACACCTCGAGCGGACATAGCTACCCTCCGTCCCCTGGCCGCTTCCATCTGGCTACAACAAAGCCCTTGTGGTCGATATACGCGTTAACAGCTTCCTACTGAGGGTTAATCTCCCACACACACACACACCCACACACAACCACACACACCTGACCAACCCATACCTGTCACTTGCTCGTTAGCTATTGTCCCACTCCCAGCTGTGCCTCAGGGTCAGTAACACCTTGCCCCCTGCTCTAGAGCCAGCACCCTGATTAGAAGTGTGAACAGGGACCCCTTGACACCTAGTCTACGCTCACTCGACCTGATGATTACGTCAGCGATCTAGGTGGCGGTTTGAACAAGGGGATACAGGACTTAAAAATGCAAGAGGGCTGTGGATGGGTCCCACCTAGAATCTATGGTGCAATCTGTGAAGAACAACGTGACAATCAGTGTGTGTGAAGAACAATGTGACAATAAGTGCAGATATCTTGTTTTGTATCTACATGCCCTGATTATTTTTGTCTAAAGGCGCACAAGGGAAAAAGTGTTTGGTAAACCTTATGAGCTTACAGTCGTTTGGACAAACCGTTTTTGGTAAGCTGTCTTGTAAAACTGTTTTGAAGTTCCCATTACACACTAGCAAACAGTCCAGGAAAACACAAACTGCCCGAGAGTAGCGTCCCATCTACTCCAGTGTAGAATGATTCCATTCATACGGAAGCAGACAAAGAAAAGCTTATGTTGTCAGTTACTCTGCATTTAGCGAACAATTCGACAGATTCCAACACTCGTGTTTTATTGTTGTTGTGTTGGGCTGTACAGCTGAGTAAGATCCATACTGACCGACAGCCCGTCAAACAACCTGGTTGCTAAGGGATATCAAGAGAGCTCACTCGATTAAAATTAGATACTTGGGGGAGGTGAGAACCCCAGGTGGCGAAGCTCATAAGTTAGTTATCTGAGTAGCAGCCATCTATAATCCAATACTTTATCACGCCCAGACTGTTGGAATATTAGCTCCTGTTCATACGGGCCAAACGGTCTACAAGAACTGAACTGAAAGAGCTCCCGCCACGGCTACTAACGTAGTAAAAATACACACAGAGCGGGAGGGGGAGCGGTGACGGAGAGGAAATGGAGAATTAGTTTTTCCGTCATCCCAGCGTCAGGAAGGCTTAGGTCAGGGTTACTGTAGACAAAGTTTGGGACGTCTTGATAAAAAAGCTTATGTAGAAACAATTTTACAGTACAGTACAGGTTAGCTACTAGGCTGACAGGTGAAGTGTTTTTTAACAGTGACTGTGGGTTAGGCGCTAGTGGCACGGTTTAAAGGTTAAAATCAAGGGACACGCAACCACATTCGGCCGTTGTATCGTGGCGGGCCTTGAGAACGAGCTCAGGGCACTCCAGCTAGTCTGCCATCGTGTCTGGTATTTTATGTTGTCTTTACCAATCAGCAAACGTTGGCCGTGTTCCTGAAATCAGACTGGTCTTCCCTACATTTCTATGATTTTTTTCTATTACCTCCGCGCAAAGGTGCATATTTCTGTTTCTTCAGAAGTTATCTCCCTCTTCGAGAGTCCGCCAATAAAAGACAAAATGGCAAACCTTTCTCAAAATGCATCATTCTCTAAGGTCGCTCAATAGCTCCGCAAAGCCTTATAGCACCACCCAAAATGTATCGACTGCCTGAGACTTGCACAAAAACAAAATCCCTCCGCCCCTAAGATGGCGTGACTTTTGGCAGAAATAAACAAGGCTGTGTAAAGTTTGTTTGACAGTTTAATCCATGTAATATTCCAACAGAGATCGCTAGAAACACTTTACAGTCGTACACAGCACATATCTGGGAAACAGTTTACACTCGTACACAGTACATATCTGGGAAACAGTTTACACTCGTACACAGTACATATCTGGGAAACAGTTTACACTCGTACACAGTACATATCGGAGAAAACGGTTTACACCAGTACACAGTACATATCTGGGAAAACGGTTTACACTCGTACACAGTACATATCTGGGAAAACGGTTTGCACTCGTACACAGTACATATAGGAGAAAACGGTTTACTTGCGTACACAGTACATATAGGAGAAAACGGTTTACGCTCGTACACAGTACATATCTGGGAAAACGGTTTAAACTCGTACACAGTACATATCTGGGGAAACGGTTTACACTCGTACACAGTACATATAGGAGAAAACGGTTTACACTCGTACACAGTACATATCTGGGAAAACGGTTTACACTCGTACACAGTACATATCTGGATTTTGTGATCAACCCTGTGTGTAACTTTATTGGATTTTGTGATCAACCCTGTGTGTAGCTTTATTGGATTTTGTGATCAGCCCTGTGTGTAACTTTATTGGATTTTGTGATTAACACTGTGTGTAACTTTATTGAATTTTGTGATCAACCCTGTGTGTAACTTTATTGGATTTTGTGATCAGCCCTGTGTGTAGCTTTATTGGATTTTGTGATCAACACTGTGTGTAACTTTATTGGAGTTTGTGATCAACACTGTGTGTAACTTTATTGGATTTTGTGATCAACACTGTGTGTAACTTTGTTGGATTTTGTGATCCACCCTGTGTGTAACTTTATTGAATTTTGTGATCAACCCTGTGTGTAACTTTATTGGATTTTGTGATCAACCCTGTGTGTCACTTTATTGCATTTTGTGATCAACCCTGTGTGTAACTTTATTGGATTGTGTGATCAACCCTGTGTGTAACTTTATTGGAGTTTGTGATCAACCCTGTGTGTCACTTTATTGGATTTTGTGATCAACCCTGTGTGTAACTTTATTGCATTTTGTGATCAACCCTGTGTGTAACTTTATTGGATTGTGTGATCAACACTGTGTGTAACTTTGTTGGATTTTGTGATCCACCCTGTGTGTAACTTTATTGAATTTTGTGATCAACCCTGTATGTAACTTTGTTGGATTTTGTGATCCACCCTGTGTGTAACTTTATTGGATTTTGTGATCAACCCTGTGTGTAACTTTATTGGATTGTGTGATCAACCCTGTGTGTAACTTTATTGGATTTTGTGATCAACCCTGTGTGTCACTTTATTGGATTTTGTGATCAACCCTGTGTGTGTCACTTTATTGGATTTTGTGATCAACCCTGTGTGTAACTTTATTGGATTGTGTGATCAACCTTGTGTGTAACTTGCTTGTGCTGCTGACGGTGTGTTTCTGTGTGTTCCATGGACATGCCGCTTACGTGACTTGTATTGAGTTAGGAACATGTCATATCACTCACATGCTGCACAGCTCCCATGCTGTTTAACTCAAATGTTGTGTAACTTACACTGTTTATAATAAGGATGTCTAGATCATGTGCTTAATGTGACATGCAAGGTGCACATTACATTTATCGTGGTCTTAAAGGTCTGAGATGGTTGGCTACTTTATGGGTTTAAGACCTTGCCGGCAGCTTAGCCCATGTCAAGGCGGGGACACTGGGTGGGGGGGGGGGGGGTACGACGGAGATATGGGGGGATGCGTAAAGTCTACAATGAATATGGTCAGTATAGGGGGATAGTTGATGTGCTGAGGAGGGCTGCTTTAGCTCCAGAATGCAATACTTGGCTACTGGATATTTCCCACTGGCTGCCTGACCACTGCATACTTTCCCACCGGCAAATTGATGGCTGGCTGCCTGACCCCTGCATACTTTCCCTCTGGCAAATTGATGGCTGGCTGCTTGACCACTGGCTAATTATTTCGCCTTTGGATGCTTGGCCCATGGCTTCCTCACTGTTGGAGACTCTTCCACTCACAGCCTTCACACACGAGTCTGATGGCCTAGCAACGAGCTGTCCAGTCCACGTCCAGTCCAGATGACCATCACGTATTATTTTGTTAAACTTGTTGCATTATTTAATACATATGTTTTGCCACAATCATGGCATGAGACAAACAAGAGAGTGTATTATATGATAAGACACTCAACGGTAGGAAATCCACCTGGAAACATTTCTGTATAATGTGTCAGTAACATCCGCTTTCAGCACATTAACCCTGTTCGCGTGTACCTGCGTGTACTTGCGTGTGTCGGTGGGTGTCTGCATTCGTGCGTCCGTGTATGTAGTACCAGGTTCAGTAAATTAAAATTGAAAAAAAATGATTTCATGGGGTCTTTCTCTACTCAGCATTCTTCCAAGGGTCAGTGAGTGGCATACCTGCAGTCAGTGAGTAGCATACCTGCAGTCAGTGAGTGGCATACCTGCAGTCAGTGAGTGGCATACCTGCAGTCAGTGAGTGACACACCTGCAGTGACTAGCACCGCCGCTGATTGCTTCTCAGTATCAGATCATACAGCCACCTAGACACCTGGACACCTGGCCAGCAAATCAATCCCAGCTTTGTACTTTCACCTTCATGACTTCTCTGGTGTCGGGTTCCGGCACAAACTTTTTTGCCAGACATACCTGGCCTAATCACTCGAAATGCTATCGATATCTGCCCCGATAAGCAGCGTTCTCCAAGCATTACAGCTGGCGATATCGTGTTTCTAGGGAACTTAAATTGCTCCCGTATAGCCTAAGAACTCGCGTCTTCAACAAATTTGATTTCTAGATGCTATTTTGGAGGCCGAGATAACTGATTTCTTTCCTTCATTTGTTCGGGCACCTTGTTGCTATCTGATAGATATGCTAGGATGTTGTGAGAGAATAAGATAGCTGTGTTGTCTATCAGGGCATATTTTTCAGAATTCTTATAAATTCTTGGTCACCGCTAACAATTCGCTTGAGCTTGGTTTAAAACAGACAGCGAGCATTTTGGTTATCTCCCTTGATCTCAAGTGCAAGCCACGCCCAATGTGACATCACTACCAGCAGGCTGTTACGCTTCTGCTCTTTTCTCCTTCTAACTAGCCTGGGGCCCGGCGCGGTCCGGGATTTTTGGGGGTTTTTTTTGGGGGGGGGGAATTAAAGGCTGGTTTTGAACTAATGAAACGACCCCACCCCTTTAGCCTGCCCCCTCTCCAACACCCCACCCACACAACGGTAGCAAATTGGAACAAATTTTCCAATCGTGTTCTGCCCCAGCCCGGGCGTCAGGCGCGGAGTTGCTAACCACAACATAAAATTATAGGTCAAGCCATGACCTCTTCAGCTTCACTTCTTATACATCCAGTGAAGAGGCCAATCCGTGGGGGCCGATGTTCGGCAAACACTGGGCTTCACTTTTATGTCGCAGGTTCGATACCCATAATAACCTTACGACTTTTTGCTGGCAGCAGGAAGATGGGGGTTTAAGGATATTGTTAAGGTTTGGTATCGTGTAGGACGTGTGCTTTCAGGTATAAGTTCAAGCCTGTGTCTTTCCGCTAAACGGGATGAAAGGTGGTCTGCGCATGCGTGCCTCAGCTTGGGCGGAACTCATTTGGGAAAAGGAATTTCGCCCCCAGGTCAGCCGAGCAGCCCGATGAGCCGGCGCCAGGACCGGTCACACTGCGGGGAGCCTTGAACACCGGGTGGCCTCACGCAGCCGGTCCCTAATCGTCTGGTCGTGGGCGTACCGGTCATCTGCACTCGCTGACACTTCCTGTCTGGTTGTAGTGATCTCACAATGTCACACTTCCTGTCTGGTTGTAGTGATCTCACAATGTCACACTTCCTGTCTGGTTGTAGTGATCTCACAATGTCACACTTCCTGTCTGGTTGTAGTGATCTCACAATGTCACAACGACTGAATGGGATACTCCAAATCAGCAACTAACTTCCCGGACTCCGATGGCTTCTGAAGCCACCCAGTCGCCCTTCCGGGATCAGAATCGCCGAGTCTTTGTCTTGGAGGCATGAATACAAACTGTCTTTCGGCTGCATTCATGAATACCCACCAGTCCCTCAACAAGTGTTGAATTCTGTTTACATTACACATAGTTTGCACATGCATTGCTGTTTACACCCGTTCAGTTTTGTTTCTCATCTGCAGGCGTTTGATTTCCACACACTGTCCGGCATGTCGGGTGCACGTCTGGCCGCCTCCTGTGGTGACCACGAATCTGCCTGTGCTGATGACCACACACACTGACAGTCACTGTTGCAGCGTGAAACAAGGCGCGTCCAAATGTATGGAATCGTAGGCTGTGTTCTTGCAAAGTACACACGCCTGTTACCTGCCTGCCAAGGTGCAAGGAGTCTTTCGATTCCTTAGAGCAGTGTATTTTACTTCCTTCTGTCCTTTACAGTTACTTTTCCCTTTGAACTGTTCCACTGAAAGCCGCGTCAGTTATTGGCTTTTGCTGATTTTTCGATCTGACTTGATTGACATAGGATTTATGGACAGAGAGCGCGCTGATTAGCTGCTATAGAAAGCCCGCCCAGGCTGGGGCAGAAGTGATTTAAGAAAAAGAAGTTCGAACCCCGCCACGGTAACTCTACGACAGTGAGAAGTACTGGTGACTACGACAGTGAGAAGTACTGGTGACTACGACAGTGAGAAGTACTGGTGACTACGACAGTGAGAAGTACTGGTGACTACGACAGTGAGAAGTACTGGTGACTACGACAGTGAGAAGTACTGGTGACTACGACAGTGAGAAGAACTGGTGACTACGACAGTGAAAAGTACTGGTGACTACGACAGTGAGAAGAACTGGTGACTACGACAGTGAGAAGTACTGGTGACTACGACAGTGAGAAGTCCTGGTGACTACGACAGTGAGAAGTACTGGTGACTACGACAGTGAGAAGTACTGGTGACTACGACAGTGAGAAGTACTGGTGACTACGACAGTGAGAAGTACTGGTGACTACGACAGCGAGAAGTACTAGTGACTACGACAGTGAGAAGTATTGGTGACTACGACAGTGAGAAGTACTGGTGACTACGACAGTGAGAAGTACTGGTGACTTGACGTGAAAAAAAATGATGCCTGATATGCTTTCGCTGTCCCACCACATGGCAATGGCAAGAGACAAACGTTGTATCAAGTCTACAACAGAAGTGTGTGTCACATGTCACTCCTAGGGTATCACCTGTCACTCTTAGCTTAGCCAGCTAGCTCCTCCCCTTCTCTTCACACTTAGGTACGTGAGTGATACGCCATTGGTCGTGGCACCTGCCCTGCTCCACCTAGTCTGACCAGAACCGGTTTACTCGAGGTTAATGCATCAGAACGCCTACTACTTAAGGAGGCAAAAACGCGATTAGGAGACACAGACACACAGAGAGGACAGGACATGGAGAGAGAGTTAATGTAGGAGGACCACAAGAAGCAGACACGTGTAGATCCACGGACCTCTACCCCTCGCCAACTTAGTCAAAAACGTGGAAAGAGTAAAGGACTTCAGCTAGCAATCACGCGACTACACTGGGCTGTATATCGCCGACAAGTCTACAAGACAAAGACTCGTAAGTGACTACTGCTGTTGCGCCTTATAAGACTGCTCTTACCATAAACTTATCTTAGAGTCTGGGACTCGGGTTGATTTAAGATAGGTGGTTTTATCCTGCCGGAGACAGGAGACGTTAAGCTAGTGGCCGGGCGTAAGCTAAGAGGGTACAGAGTGAAGTGCGGTTCGTGGAAGTGTCTGATCTTCATAGTTGGTCGTGGAATAGCTTTCGAGCTGTGTATTACAGTAAAGCAGGAGTTTCGTTAGTGACCAGAGTAGGTGCTCTGTTGTCGGTCACTTAGTGTATCGGTGTATTGCGGTCAAGCAGTTGTTTCAGTAGTGACAAAAGTAGGTGCTCTGTTGGTCACTTATTGATTCAGTTTGTATAGCTTTAGACTGTGTATCGCAGAAGTAGTGGTTTCAGTAGTGACAAGAGTAGGAGCTCTGTTGTCGGTCACTTACTGTATGTGTGTATTGAGTGGGATCATAGGCCGTTTGCAGTTTGATTCCCCCTCTGGAGTTTGATTATCTTCTTTGTCTGATACCACGTGGTATGACGTAATCAGGCAGCGTCTTACCCTAGACACGAGCAAGGTGATTCTTTGTAAATAATCTGTAGATATATTTGATGTTGCCGAATCAGTTAGTGTTTGAAATATATGTTGAATAACGGTTCGCTGCAGTTGTGTCTTTTACGAGGGTGGGGGCTCTTGAACTAGTAGTGTTTTGCCTGCGTGAGACTGAGCAAACGTGTCAGAGTATGAGAATCTTTTCCCTCGGTAGATTTCTCTAGTTATTCACATTATTTCATAGCGTCGTCACCCTCTGGTGGAGAAACCATTGACCTGTTGCAGTAAAGGTTTTGGTGACGATTGCTCAATTAAATCTACATTTTACGAGATCACCATAAAAGTTTGTCCAGTAATTCTGAGAAGTCGAGTCCAATAAGTTAAGGTACGGCCCGTCATGTCACATTAAATGGGGGCTCGTTCAGCAGCCCAGACTCGCTTTGCGTCACTGCCCCACATGGCCTCTCCAGCCCGCTGAACTTTGACCTCACGTATCTGGGAATGTATAAGTTGCACTCGAAGTTCATTAAACAGCGTGCCCCATGAGAAGGGGCACCCACGACAGCCAATATAATAGCGACTAGATGTGCTACAACCAATATAAGTGACTATATAGTAACTATAGTGTGTTACAACCAATATAATAGTGACTATAGTGTGCTAAACCAATATTATAGTGACTATAGTGTGCTACAACCAATATAATAGGGACTAGATGTACTACAACCAATATGATAGTGACTATAGTGTGCTACAACCAATATAATAGTAACTATAGTATGCTACAACCAATATTATAGTGACTATAGTGTGCTACAACCAATATAATAGTGACTAGATGTGCTATAACCAATATGATAGTGGCTGTAGTGTGCTACAACCACTATAATAGTGACTAACCTCGCATTGAGGTCGGCAAAACGTTTGCAACTGTACGCACCGTTGGCCTCTTATGCCGACATGAACGTAAAACGATAGAGGGCGTCACGTGACCAAACATTGGCCTAACGGACCGAACGGACTTCGGAAGTGTTTGCTAGGCGAACAAAGATGGCGGACACAAACTTGAAAACGTCGAAACAACTCTTTTGAGAGTTTTTACAACCTATCTGCACAAGATCTATTATTGCTACCGATAGTGATAGTTAATTGTGGAAGAGATAAATGGTTGCGTGAAGTGATTATGCTAATGAGCAACAGATGTGAGCGCAAGAATTTATGAAAGGAAGATATGGGATCGACAGACAATGAGTTGCTGATACGGCAACATGAGAAAATTTAGCATAAAAGTGATACAGGCTGAGCAATGTGGCAATGGATTGTGGAAAGTATACACAGTGATTTCATCTTGGTATGGCCATTTAACGACTAAACAATAGCTGAGCCAACAGACGCTACGTCTTGCTGTGTGGTCAAGTTCGTTGTCTGTAGCGAACAGAAAAGGCGAACGTTTGCTAGACCTGAAAGCGAGGCTCACGTGTTACAGCCAAAGTGATGCTGATTTAGTGTGCTACAACCAATATAATAGTGACTAGATGTGCTACAAGCAATAGACATTTATGATGCTAGCATGAATGTAGCTGTTTGAATGTTGCTTGCCTTCACGTATATTTATGTGTCAAGCAGCCAAATCGAACTTAGAGTGCTGGTGAAATGAATAGTGAACAGAGATATTTACAGTATTTGAGGCTAAATAAAGCCTTTACCAAACTTGTACAAGTCTTTCGGTACTGTTTCTGGTGCTTCAACTGCTCTTTAACCCAATCACGAAACCAAACTCCATTTATATCCCAAACCCTAATTCCACAAACACATGGGTTAGAAATAATTGCCGAAAACTAACATATTCCCTTGCCTAGACGGGAGAGCTAGTCATTCAAAATGTAGAGTTTTTATAATCCAGTAGGATTGATGCCGGCTCAAGGTTTCGTTTTAAATTAGCGGCCTGTACACGTGTACAGTGGAAACGTGTACAGGTTACGGATATAGAAGGTTGTGAGTTCGGAATCCTTGTTCGGCGCAGGCACTTTGTCTGCATGTGCATGATGGGGCACAGGGGCAGTCAGTTCGGGTACTGTTTCTGTACACCTTCTCTTTTCTCCTAACACCCCTTTCCGTCTTGCCCATGCCACGTGCAGCCTTTGTTGGCAACTTAACATTAAATAACTAAACAGCAACAGTCCGCCACCAGCAGCCACTGCGCGACGCATGGTGCGGGACGGACACCCTGAGCCCACGGCCTCTGTAAGACTGAGGCAGCGCGCACCGCAGGGGATGAGGGCGCCGTCTGGCGGCGGCCGCGTGCTACAAGCAGCGTACAAGGAAGTTAAAAACGCTGCGCCTCTGTCTTACCGCGTCTTGAAAAACTCGCTGCTGGCTTCCACGCTCTGCGTTAGGAGCGCGCGTCCCCAGACTGGCAGCAGTTGTTCATTAAAACCGAATGTCGGAAGTCTGGTCGCCACCCAAACAGCAGCAAAAGGGATTGTGGCGAGGGAGTTCTGTCACTGACATGACAGTGGAGTGTCTTTGATGGGCACGTTCATGGTGTTGTGATGAACCACTGGCTGTGCGGCGCTGACATGGTCTGTACGACACACGCATTCACACGCCGTCAGTCGTAACACATCGTCAGTGACAGCTGAAGATTCCAAGGATCCAGTCAAAAGTCCCCATTGTGCGTCAACCTCCTTGACCCTAAAGTCAGCCTGGACAGGCAAATACGATCACTGTCTACGCACGCGGCAATAGAGGGCGCTTCATACAGGTGCTCTATGTGAATGTGATGGACGACCTGATGTTGATGACTGGAAACATGCACGCTGCTGTGTTCTGTGTTCCAGCTGTGTTCCAGCTGCGCTGTGCGCCTGGCCGCTCACTGGGCGGCTTAATGAGTCAGTGTGTTTATTAGATTGACAGCGACAAGGATAGATTACACTAGATTACACTAGATTACACTGTTTTCTGTATCCAACTGTCGTGTGAGTCGTGCAACCTATCAGATCGACAGGAAATAAGGCAAATGTAGGGATATTTTGTGTTCTAAGTATCCAGTGATTTCAGTCATTTTAAAATTCGTTTTTAAATCAAGTTTACTAAAGTTCGGACTTCATGTGATCCCCTGATGCAACCTTCCTGTCATGAACAAACCCCTAGGCATCAGGCTAACGACACCTGCCAGGTACAAGACTCTGGTGTTTGGATAATATCTCCACCCTGAACGTAAGTCGGTGCTGTGGGTGCTCGAGCGAATGAGGAAAGAGATTTCTGAGGCATTAGTATGTCATAATGGATTCTTTCTTTCTTTCTTTCTTTCTTTCTTTCTTTCTTTCTTTCTTTCTTTCTTTCTTTCTTTCTTTCTTTCTCGCCAATGGTCAGAGCCAGACCTGTAATCATAGTTGTGTTGTAATCATAGTTTATGCTTGGTTTCGCGCCTCAGTTCCTCCAGAAAAAAGAGCGAGTTTGTTCATGTATCCCGATGACAGGACGCGTTATTTCAAGAACAGCAAGTCTCCTCATACTGTCCTCTTGACAGTCTGTGACGTCACACAGCACACCCTACCTGCATTCTTTCTTTTCTGATCACCTGCACGGCTCCACTGTACCTTTCATCTGCCTAAGCCTTTGATCAGCGATTACCTGGGCCTCAATGAGGGATGACTGCACAACAGTGTGACAGATGCTGGAAGAAAGGTCCACCTCCACCCTGCATTAGGTACAGCCCGCACAATATTGGGCAGGTGCTACAAGAAAATTGCTCTACATTCGGCCTGCTTCCGATCGACACAAGCTCGTGAAAATGGCGATAATTCAACGCCCTTTTCGTGTTCAGGCATGTAGCCAGTCAGCCATGTAGCCAGTCAGCCATGTTTGTCATAAATGTTACTGGGAGAGAAGTACAAGCATTCATTTATTTCTTGTAGCACAGTACCGTCCTTCACAATAACAGTACCATGCGTACCACCGTCCTTCGACATAATAGTAACGTGCGTACCACAGTCCCTCAATATAACAGTACCATGTGTACCACAGTCCCTCAAAATAACAGTACCATGCGTACCACAGTCCCTCAATATAACAGTACCATGCGTACCACCGTCCTTCGACATAATAGTAACGTGCGTACCACAGTTCCTCAATATAACAGTACCAAGCGTACCGTCATAAGTGTTACTGTAGCCCTCGTACCACACGTATCATCCTTCAGCTTAACAGAACCTCGCGTTTGACCTTCAACCTGACAGTACCACACGTAGCACTGTCTTTCAACATAAAAAATACCGCCTCGGTGGTCTAAGGGTTGTCGTGGTTCGCAACCCGGCCGAGTCATATAAGACTTAAAAATTGGCAATCCAGTAGCTGCCCTGCCGGACGCCTGGCACTACAGGGAACAGTACTAGGACTGGTTGGTCCGGTGTCAGTATGAAATGTGACTGGGTGGGACTGAAGCCTGACAACAGTCCCAGTGTGGCAGCAAGTTACCTTGTCCAAACAACACCGTCCATAAATGCAACTGCGACGGGACTTTAACAAAAACAAACAAACCAAAACCAAACAAAAAAACAACACCACTTTGACTAAAGAATAATTTCTTGAACCACATGCTGTCTTTCTGAATAACAAACCGCCAAATTGACAAATAATAAACAGAACTAACGCCTTTGGTCAATGGGTTCTTTGTGGTTCAGTTCTCAAACGACGATGAACACTTTGCAACAGGTTTCGTGAAATGGCTGCAGCAGATGTTTAATGTCGTCTGCATCGGACAGCTCGGATTGCAGTATGATGACGCCAGCATCAAAGAACAAATGTTGAGCTCAGACCAAGAAGAAAGTCAACAATTTATAGTCTGCAATCTCTAGGACCCGGATGTTATGAACATGCCAGG
This sequence comes from Lanistes nyassanus, assembly GCA_004794575.1. Lineage (NCBI taxonomy): Eukaryota > Metazoa > Mollusca > Gastropoda > Architaenioglossa > Ampullariidae > Lanistes > Lanistes nyassanus. The sequence goes on from SMGT01014170.1 coordinate 63,629, forward strand.
GACTTTAATCTAGAGTCTAATTACAAGAAGTATGAATCTCTGCATTACGAACATAGCAAAGACTGCAGTCTAGACTCTATTCAAAAGCAATAGGAATCCCCTTTCTCCGCAAAGCACTGACGACAGCCATATTTATATGACACAGAAAGCGAGGGTAGGGGATGGGGAAAACTGGGTGTTGGACTGCACAGTGCAGTCCACATCACGATATTGTTCCTTCTGTGACACTTCAGTCTACATCGCGATATTGTTCCTTCTGTGACACTTCAGTCTACATCGCGATATTGTTCCTTCTGTGACACTTCAGTCTACATCGCGATATTGTTCCTTCTGTGACACTTCAGTCTGCATCGCGATATTGTTCCTTCTGTGACACTTCAGTCTACATCGCGATATTGTTCCTTCTGTGACACTTCAGTCTACATCACGATATTATTTCGTCTGTGACACTTCAGTCTACATCACGATATTGTTCCTCCTGTGACACTTCAGTCTACATCACGATATTGTTCCTTCTGTGACACTATGTAAATAGTGTTATGTCAAGCATTGTGTGCGCAAATAGTCAATAAATCCACGTGAGAAGAGGCTGTCGCAGGATTGTCACATGTCCCCTGCAACAGTATTGGGACATTCGAGTTTTTTGCTTCTTCAGAAATATAATGATCGGATAGATGTTTGTGAGGCTTTCCGTGTATGAAGTGACGATTTTCTCACACAGAAATAGTAAGATGTCCGTGTATGAAGTGACGATTTTCTCACACAGAAAT
>SMGT01014170.1:70157-89423 GCA_004794575.1 Lanistes nyassanus
TACAGGGCGAGCTGGCTATAGTGTGACCTGATTGTGAGTTACAGGGCGAGCTGGCTATAGTGTGACCTGATTGTGAGATACAGGGCGAGCTGGCTATAGTGTGACCTGATTGTGAGTTACAGGGCGAGCTGGCTATAGATCGGTGGCGAGTTGACAGGATGATGTGCAAGCTGCTTGCCGTGGGGAGTCGATCTGTAAATACCCGACGCTGTTTTGAGACAACCTGTTAACCTGTTTGAGACAACCTGTTAACCTGTTTGAGACAACCTGTTAACCTGTTTGAGACAACCTGTTAACCTGTTTGAGACAACCTGTTAACCTGTTTGAGGAAAGAAGTGTTCCATAATGAGGTCTGGCCAGAAAGGCTTGTAACTCTTGAAATTCACTAGTCCAATGGTCCACGGTCCGAAAGTGTGTTCCGTTTGGGTTTGGGTTTGTTTGTTTGTGGATATGACTCTGTGTGTGTGTGTGTGTGTGTGTAATACATTTTTAAATCCCATACAAAATTAGGTACAGTGGAACCTAGCAACTACGAAATATCCACCATTTCTATCTTATCTGCCAAGGGTCTTGATTAAGAAGTAGGCCAACACGATGCTGTGGTGTGACACGTTCCCATGTACATGGGAGAGCAACTATAATCTGTCAGCAGAGTTTTGCTAAAGTAATTTCTATTTGAATACAACTGACGTCAATCCATTGTGTAGGTGTAACCGAACCCGACATCATTCTATGACTAGAGGGTGAATGGGCCTAAATCAGGCATTTAGACAGGCCTAATACGGCGTAAAAGCTTTTGTTTCACTCACATTGCAGTGTACTTTAAGTCAGCTGTTTCGTTTAACGTAGGCTGCTTTAAAAAATCATTTGCTCTAATAATATGTAAACGCGTTTAAAATCAATGGCTTCAGCTGCATGACTTTAAGATTAATTCTTAACTGGGTGATTGTGTGTCCTGCTTAACTGAGCACGCCTATCATGGGCCAAGTTTGATCGATTAAGAAAGGCCTTTATGGACTTGACGGCGTCTCAAATCAGTTGTTTCCCAAGCCCTGCGTGCCGCCCAAACACGGCTCGTTCAGGGTGCGTGCCAGCACGAGGTAAAAGACTTTCCCGCCGGTCCATGGAGGAACTGTGCTGGTTGCAAGTAACTGCCGGTGGTTCTGATTAACCTATCCAGTCGTCTCCCAGTTCCTTTGAAGTGCACATAGAAACAGTAATCTCCCTTTGTGTCTGTCATGGCCGCCAGTACATTTCTCACAAACACGTGCTGCTGTCATTTCTCGTCTGCTGTCCTCATTTAAGAGACTTCGAACATCGTGGGCAATGCTTCTCTTTATTGGTCTCTGTCACGTGACAAGGGTCACCTTTGTTGGCTGCAGACGCTGTACCACGTGACAAGGAAAGGGCCGGGTTGGCGTTATGGTGTCACGTGATAACAGCAATGTGTTTCCTTAGTGTTGACCTCACACCAAAAAGACGAATGGCTGCTGGACGGACAGAACAATGAGCAATATAGGCTTATGTGCGTTTGCAAGACACACAAGACATAATTCATGTTAACAGCTGAACAAGACCCGTAGGACATAAAACATCTTTACAGCTAGACAAGACACACTATATATGATAGGTTTTACAGGCGGACAAGACACACAAGATATGATAGATTTTACAGGCGGACAAGACACACAAGATACGATAGATTTTACAGGCGGACAAGACACACAAGATACGATAGATTTTACAGGCGGACAAGACACACAAGATACGATAGATTTTATAGGCGGACAAGACACACAAGATACGATAGATTTTACAGGCGGACAAGACACACAAGATACGATAGATTTTACAGGCGGACAAGACACACAAGATATGATAGATTTTACAGGCGGACAAGACAACACAAAAGAATTTAAGATGCGCCGCGGGAATGCGATTATAAACCAGTAAACATGTTTGATAATACACCATACGTAACACTGATAGTGTTGGAAGCATAATATTACTTCAATGACTGTTTTAGATTAAAAGTACGTAAAAGTTCACACAATGATATAACCAATGATCAGATGGAAACGAGCAGTCTTAAAATTAGTAAAGTATGGTTTGAAACACAAGATAGTGGTTATTCAAGGTGATGCAAAAGTACACGTGGTGTTGCAGTTTCATTGTCCTTTTTCACACGACTTGTGCATTACTGTGTGTCGCAATGTGGCTGCCAGACTACAGGAATGTGTCAATATTGTGGGCGAGCACTTGGAACACCTATGAGGCTAACAGTGTATATTCTGTGTTGGAATAATTCTCACTGTCGTAATAAATGCTGAATGGTAATGGAAACTGTCAACCTCCTTTTGCACCACCCTGTACATTCGGATTCATTAATGAAGTCATCCTTTGATACTATTAGTTTTTCATTCAAAAACCAAAATGAATTAATAAAATTAAATAAATAAATAAATAAATAAATAAATAAATAAATAAATAAATAAATAAAATGAAATAACATAAACCTTGACAAGATCAAAATAATAAGAGATGATCGAATAAAAAAAACGCAAAATGTAAAAGTAATCAAAGTACATTTAAATTAATACAAATAAATATTTTCAAAAATTACTAGCAAACAGTCGGGAAACTAAGGCTATCTGCCGTCAGTGGGATAGGGCCAGCAATTACTCATTTCCTGATAGTGTTCTTGTTGGGACTTATAACTACCAGTAGATGGTACCTTTGTATGATAGTTACTGTTTGGGACTTATAACTACCAGTAGATGGTACCTTTGTATGATAGTTACTGTTTGGGACTTATAACTACCAGTAGATGGTACCTTTGTATGATAGTGTTACTGTTTGAGACTTATAACTAGCAGTAGATGGTACCTTTGTATGATAGTTACTCTTTGGGACTTATAACTACCAGTAGATGGTACCTTTGTCTGATAGTTACTCTTTGGGACTTATAACTACCAGTAGATGGTACCTTTGTCTGATAGTTACTGTTTGGGACTTATAACTACCAGTAGATGGTGCCTTTGTCTGACAGTTGATGTGTAGATCTAGCGTAGGCTGACTTGTAAAGAACGCTGGGGATATCCCTTTGGTGAACGTTGCTATGTCAGTCACCCTAATTCATTTGTTTAAAAAAAACTCCTCTTCCCTGTATTTCTGCACTCTGTGGTTCGTCTGGGAGAAACTTCAGCGGGTGTGGTCTGGACTCGTGTGAATATGTTGTTATGTCGTATTTAATATGAAAAGTAATACCGTCTTTCGTCCCGCCAGTTGTCATCCTCTAAATGTCTGTCGTGTGTCAGCACGACACGCAAGAGGCAGAAACAGTTCTCATCAGATGACACACAACACCTCGTAATCTTCTTCTTGCAAAATGCCTACGATACTCTAGCGTTGGTAGCATTCATTTGATTTGTTTCATCCAAAGCTATAAACTGTTCTGCGGTATTTCCTGATATGTACACGAAACCAGTTTTTTTCTTCCTTCGTTCCTTTTTTCTTCCTTTCTTTCTTTCCGGTTAAGGAGGTGGACGGGGATGGTAGCAGGTGGAGTGAACGAACTAAATACTCCCCCAGGTGTCCACATACCGCAAACTAGATGAACTAACCTAATATGCTTGTGTTTATGGCTGTCACAGAAAACTGATATATTGTGTTAGTTAGGAGACTACTGAATGTGACGACGTTAATACAGACAGTACTTACTGTGTGACGACGTTAATACAGACAGTACTTACTGTGTGACGACGTTAATACAGACAGTACTTACTGTGTGACGACGTTAATACGGACAGTACCTCCTGTGAGTGATGACGTTAATACAGACAGTGCCTAATGTGTGACGACGTTAATACAGACACTGCCTACTGTGAGACCACATTAATACAGACAGTACCTCCTGTGAGTGACGACGTTAATACGGACAGCACTTACTGTGTGACGATGTAAATGCGGACAGCACCTACTGTGTGACGACGTTAATACAGACAGTACCTCCTGTGAGTGACGAGGTTAATACAGACAGTACCTCCTGTGAGTGACGACGTTAATACGGACAGCACTTACTGTGTGACGACGTTAATACGGACAGCACCTACTGTGTGACGACGTTAATACGGACAGTACTCCTGTGAGTGACGACGTTAATACGGACAGCACTTACTGTGTGACGACGTTAATACGGACAGCACCTACTGTGTGACGACATTAATACAGACAGTACCTCCTGTGAGTGACGAGGTTAATACAGACAGTACCTCCTGTGAGTGACGACGTTAATACGGACAGCACTTACTGTGTGACGACGTTAATACGGACAGCACCTACTGTGTGACGACGTTAATACGGACAGCACCTACTGTGTGACGACGTTAATACGGACAGCACCTACTGTGTGACGACGTTAATACAGACAGTACCTCCTGTGAGTGACGAGGTTAATACAGACAGTACCTCCTGTGAGTGACGACGTTAATACGGACAGCACCTACTGTGTGACGACGTTAATACAGACAGTACCTCCTGTGAGTGACGACGTTAATACAGACAGTACCGTGTGTGACTTTAATACAAACAGTAGCGTGTGTGACGTTAATACAGACAGTGCCTAATGTGTTTGTGTGTGAGAGAGAGAGAGAGAGACGTTAATACAAACAGTGCCTACTGTGTGTGACGGTGTTAATACAGACCGTACCTACTGTGTGTGATGTTAATACAAATAGTACCTAATGTGTATGTGACGATGTTAATACAGACAGTACATACTGTGTGTGACGACGTTAATACATGCAGTACCTACTGTGAGACGACGTTAATGCAGACAGTACCTCCTGTGAGTGACACGTTAATACGGACAGTACTTACTGTGTGACGACGTTAATGCGGACCGTACCCACTGTGTGACGACGTTAATGCAGACCGTACCTGCTATGTGACGACCTAAACAGAGAGGGGTGTGACGATGCTTATACAAATGTTTGTGCACCATATTGATACAAAATTTGAGGATGTTCTCTTGCTGAAAGTGTCTAGTGCAATGACTTTTACTTGGGCCCTATGTTACACTTATTATCATAGGTTTGTGGCCACAGGTGGTTGGACTGGGGTTATTTCTAAAGAAGTAAACAGTCCCTCGGGTGTTGAGTCCTGACCCTGACACTCTGTGGTAAAATACTGCCTTGGAGCACTGTCGTCTGCTTCTGAACTCGGACTACCATGCGTCTTACTGTCTAGACTAACTTGTACTGCATACGTAGCCTTTAATTTATTCCGCAGTCTACTTGTATATGGACTATCACCTGGAAATTCTCTAGTCCACCTGTGTAGGCAGGGGCCAGGGTTACCCAATAACGTGGCGAGCTGTCACCTGTCCAAACGAGTAACAGCACTGACTGTTGCCTGGACACACCCGGGTTTTCTGGGCTCTAATACAATCCTTTCTACCGTTCCGCCACCTCTTGGGACTCTCTGGTGACAGTCGTTGCTGGCTCCCTGGTGGTGATTGCTGTTCTTTTGCTCTGACGGTGGCCAGCGGTAATATCAGTGGTGGGGCTGTCCCTGCTGTCCATTCCTACTGCCCCTACCCCCCCCCCAACTCTCGTCCTCAACAACTCTGCTCATTTTTATTCTCAACTCTATGCCCTCATCGCTCCTCAGCTCCTGTGCCATCCGCTCTATTTACCAACTCGAGTTGTGTGTGTGTGTGTGTGTGTGTTTTCTTTCGTGCAGATCACGTGTGTAGTGTGTCCTGCAGCTGACTGCTGTAGCCTGACTATCCGGCGTCTTGCCCTGTTGCTGCAGTCTGTGAGCGACAGACGAGTATTGCAACAAGCGCATGGCGAACTGTTCACGGGCCACTGGTTGATGGCGCGAGGCTTCAACGGAGTAAGGTGATGTGCCGGGCAGAAGGGCCCTACGTTCTGTGAGAGTGGGTGGGGCGGATTTGTGGGGGCCCACAACAGCCGCGAGATTTCCTTTCAGGCAGCGCCACCGTCTGGCCTGTGTTTCTCCATGAATGCCCCTCAGTGACGTGGAAACGTTTCGTGGCGGACCGTTCAACGGATCAACCTTATTTTTCACCCACACCCCTTCCCCCCCCCCAAAGAGAGGTTCTCTCCCCTCAACACCACCTCAGTTCTCTCGCTCCTCCTCCTCCTCCTCCTCCTCCTCCTCCTGTCGAAAAGCCTCCATCCTGCTTACACGCGGTTCTTCGGACGTGGCGTCTTCTTTGAGGCACTTGTGTTTGAACCCAGCTTTCGGGTGGTGTTTTCGGCGAAGTAGGAGGTTGGTGTGTGTTAAGATGTATTATCCAGGTGTGTTAGGATGCATTAGAGAGGTTAGGATGTGCTAGGGAGGTTAGGGTGTGTTGGAGAGGTTAGGGTGTGCTAGGGAGGTTAGGGTGTGCTGGAGAGGTTAGGATGTGCTAAGAAGGTCGGGGTGCACTTGGTGTATAAGGGAGATTATAGCGTGTGTTAGGGAAGTTAGTGTGTGTTAGCGTGTGTTAGGGAGGTTAGTGTGTGTTAGCGTGGGTTAGGGAGGTTAGTGTGTGTTAGCGTGGGTTAGGGAGGTTAAGGTGTCAGGATATATTGCGCAGATGTTGAAAAGGCTAGACGGCCGGCCAGTGAAATGGGTATTACTAATAAATGCAATCAGCATTACTAATGAGGACATTGAGCTGATAAGCACTTCTGAAACATAAGTGATGTATGGTCGATACACGTTTAATATATTGATATGTTGATATATTGATATGTTAATATATTGATATGTTGATATTTTGATATACTGATATGTTGATATATTGAGATGTTGATATGTTGATATGTTGATATGTTGATATATTGATATATTGATATATTGATATACTGATATGTTGATATATTGAGATGTTGATATGTTGATATGTTCTAACATTCTCACCAGTGAGTTCTTGCTCACCAAGACCAAAGACTATCATGACGACTAGAGGGTAGGAAGGGAGTGGGGGGTGAAAGATTGGCGAGGAGGGGGGAAGGGAGGGGGAGAAAAAGGGGGCGGGAACCAGAGTTTTTAGACAGAACTTCCAATGACCAGCGCCATCAACAGGCGGCACATGGCGAGAAGGAAAGTATGCCGGACACGGGATCCGAACCCACGGCCCTATGTTTCTTTAACCCTCGCTACTTACGCCACTTGACGGAAAACCATCTGTAAACAGCACGGGACGGGCGATCGTTAATAATAATAATAATCATTTTTTTAAATCTTTATTTCAGTTCTTTCAAGCCATCTGGTCTATATGAAGAATATATGAGAATTGCATATAACAAGTTAGCAGACTGGGGTGAAAATACAATACATCGTGAACAACATAATACATATCCTATTATACTTCTTCAGGTTATTTTCTAAGTTTAAGGCTTTCCTTAATGAACATAGCAACTTTAAAACTCACTGTTCCATGAAGGTTACGGCATAACAAATGTACTATACCTTCAGTTGGGTATTGATAGTAAAAACTCAGTATAAAACTTCTGCGTAGACAAGAGTATCTGGGGCATACAAATAAGAAATGTCACCGGTCTTCCACACATCCTTTGTCACACTGCTTACAGTATGGATCAGCGGGTACATTTCCAAATAGGTTGATACCATGATACCATTTAATTGTATTTTATGACATCGTAACAAACATAGTGCCCGGCGGAGTTGTAGGGAACTCATCTGATCAGTGTAGTTTGCTCTTAATATATCTGAGCAGTACTCAGTAAGTGATTCAAGTGATTCATGCCATTCTTGGCGGAAACAGTCTTTAACTCTTAAATTAAATAAATACAGGAACTGTGTTTGGTTACCTACTGATTGTAACGCCCACACATATCAAAAACCATATTTACATAGTAGTGTTCTAACATGCGTTACCCAGTTAATTCTGCCAGCCTCATCATGCCTAACCAGCATGTTATAGCACTGTTTGGGGTATCTTCATTCTGACATGTTAATAAGTTTACACCAGTATTTAACTGTACGGTAGAAGGTGTCAATAAACATAGGGAATCTACCACATTCTGACAGAGCAACATTGTTCCTAATGTCTCCTCCAACACGGGCGATCGTTGTAAGTGATTGTCAAGACACGAGGCGTGTTGACAGAAGCTGGGGTCAGCACTGTAAGTCAATGATTGTCAAGACACGAGGCGTGTTGACAGAAGCTGGGGTCAGCACTGTAAGTCAGTGATTGTCAAGACACGAGGCGTGTTGACAGAAGCTGGAGTCAGCACTGTAAGTCAGTGATTGTCAAGACACGAGGCGTGTTGACAGAAGCTGGAGTCAGCACTGTAAGTCAGTGATTGTCAAGACACGAGGCGTGTTGACCTAAGCTGGGGTCAGCACTGTAAGTCAGTGATTGTCAAGACACGAGGCGTGTTGACAGAAGCTGGAGTCAGCACTGTAAGTCAGTGATTGTCAAAACACAGGGCGTGTTGACAGAAGCTGGAGTCAGCACTGTAAGTCAGTGATTGTCAAGACACGAGGCGTGTTGACAGAAGCTGGAGTCAGCACTGCAAGTCAGTGATTGTCAAGACACGAGGCGTGTTGACAGAAGCTGGAGTCAGCACTGTAAGTCAGTGATTGTCAAGACACGAGGCGTGTTGACCTAAGCTGGGGTCAGCACTGTAAGTCAGTGATTGTCAAGACACAGGGCGTGTTGACAGAAGCTGGGGTCAGCACTGTAAGTCAGTGATTGTCAAGACACAGGGCGTGTTGACAGAAGCCGACGTAATGTGTGCTGATGGCGGGTTGAGTCCACTGAATGGTGTGATGACGTTTTGATGGTTCTGGGGCCATGTCGATGGTGTTTGTGCGGGAATTGCTAGCGTGCTGTGGCCCTCATTGAAACACGAAGTACATGCCTGTTTCCTGTATTCGATTCCCTACGCGCACGTCTGAGCTGCGCCCTGATGAGAAGACGGAACTTTCTTCCCGCTAGAGGCCCGTTGACACATGTGCCAATGCTGTTTACACTTGTAAGGTCTATGCTGTTTACACCTGTCCACCCATGTTCACAGCACTAAAACTTTGCTCCGGTCTGTCAGAGGCAGGTAGCGAGATGCTGTCTGGGGTTTGCTTGTGAGGTGCACCGTGTAAAAGGAAAAATGATCGCTGGCACCTAAACAGAGGCGGTTCCAGAAAGTTCCACTTCATTACTTGCCCACCGTGTTTAACCAGCCATGGATTTCGACTTTCTTGCGGCTAGTGCGGTGCACGACACGAGCTGAAACAGGAAATCGATCTCTGGCTCTTTTCTTCGTCCCTGTTCGCACGTTGCCGACACGCAGCGCTCGCTGGCAAGGGGCGGTCTTCCGCTGTGGCAGGCTGCTGCCATCACGCGGTAGCCACTCGGGGTGATGTCCCCTTGCGGCCGCCTTTGCTCCAAGAGGAGAGCGCATCGCAGAGAAGAGCGACCAGCCGACGCGGGGGACGCGGCGCGGCTGATGGCGACGCGCTGCAGGACCCAGTGCCGCTGTTTCGCCGTCTGACAACAGCTTAACTTGATCTCTTCCATGTCACGTGCTGTTTTTTGTTCTTCCCACTGTCCAACGCACTGTCCAACGCGTTCTTTGCACTCAGCTGGCCGTTTACTTCAAACACGACAGTCTGACGTTCCTCCTCCAGTAACAATCTATAATTTTCTTCATTCACTAAAATCTATTATTTCCTCCATGACTTGTCAGTTCAGCGCCTCCTCCCTCACATTTAATTACATTCTATCATTTTATCCCTCGCATAACAGACTGCAGTATTCGGATCTTTGGCACTGGTTTTCCCTGCATGAGTTTGTAGTCAGGACTTGATTGTCGTGTTCAGCAGTTTTAAACAGACTGCTCTAAATTTGTATCTATGCTCTAAATTTGTACCCATGATCCAAACTTTTGGATTTTAACCGTTCAAGTTTGGATGGGAGTGCAGAAAGTTGTTGTAGCCTCTGTTTCTTAGTTGTCCTAGCCACAGGTGTGCACAGACTGCTCAGTCACTGCTCTCTCTCTCTCTCTCTCGTATTCTTTGTAACTGTCAAGGTGTTTTCAGCTAAAAGTAACCCGAACATCATTTTTGAACCGGGCACATTTGATCTAATGTTTGTCAAAGATCACGTAAAAGTTGAAATTCAATTTACTCTTTCAGAAAGGAGTCAATAACTTTCACAGAAAGATTAAGCCGGTTAAGAAACACGTAAACCGAAATTTGATGTTCTGTTGAACACGTGCGTTCTGACTGAATCACTGTAGGTGCCAGCCGCCGCTGATCATGGGGGGGAAAGGCAACAGCCTCCAACACCTGCTCAAAGCTTTCCTGTGCCTCCTGGTCCGCCTGCACTGGCTGGGAACTGCCGCGCATGCGTGCGTATTTCCCAACTACCTGCAGCTTGGTGACGACGGTGAACCCTGGTACACTCACGTGCGCTACGACCGCACGCGAGAATTGGCGTACTACATACGTCACAACGAGCTGGAAATACGTCACCTGACGTCCTCAGAGGCGAGCGTGCGGTGGACGTGCGCGTCAGACTTTGGCGGCACGTTTCTGCTGACGCGCACAGCAGACGACACTGACGACGACTTCAGCGCGTGCGTCCGTTTCGTGCGGCGCGGCCAGGGCGTGGTGACGCTGCTGTGGACGTCCGAGACGATGAACCAGGACCTGGAGTCTTGCGATGAAAAACAGCTGACCCCTGACCCTTGGCTCCTCGTGTCCTTTAAACTCGTCACCAAGGACTACTCCCCAAGTCCTTTCAAGGGAGGCTACACCATGCGGATCACGGACTCCGACTCGGAAGAAAACGTGTGCAACTACGTGCACCGGCCCATGAAGCTGGAGAGCGACTGCCTGGGAGGGGAAGGGGTTCTCTTCGATTTCACGTCCCAGAACTGCCTCCCCAGCGGGGACATGTCTGTCAGGCAGCGCACCCTGACCGTGACCAGCTGGTCTGAAGGGGGACATCACTTCGTGGTGCTGCGCCACCCTGCGGACGTCCTGCTGTACTGCCTGCGCCTGCCCGCCACGCAGGAGGAACACATGAACGTCTTCTTGTTCCGCGACCTGGCCTGCCTGTCTCAGCCCGAACACGTGCTGCTCGCTCCCAGCAGACCCCGCGGCGTGAAGTACTTCGTGCTGCACCTGCAGAGGTTCCTCCTCTCCAACCTGTGCGATGACGAGTACCCCCAGTGCTCGGCTGTCGCCTGTAGCAGCCACGTCCGACAGGAGTGTCAGAGGTCCTGCAGAGTGTGTGACGTCAACAAACCGCCAGCCCCTTGCTCCTTCCCCAAGCGCCTGCGAGGCTTGTGGCACCAAGTAAGGTCAAGGACAGTGGTCTTCAACGTCTAGACGTGTGTGTACGTGTGTGTGGAGGGATGGGGGAGTTTGGGGTGTGGGCGGAGTGTGTGTGATATGGAAAGATGTGGGGATGGTGTGTGTGTGTGCCTGTGTGTGCGAGCGCGCACCTCTTTAAGTGTGTCTTTCTATGCGCGTGTGTGTGTGTGAGCGCGCACCTCTTTAAGTGTGTCTTTCTATGCGCGTGTGTGTGTGTGAGCGCGCACCTCTTTAAGTGTGTCTTTCTGTGTGTGCCTGTGTGCGTGCGAGCGCGCACCTCTTTAAGTGTGTGTCTTTGTGTGTGTGTGTGTGCGTGCGAGCGCGCACCTCTTTAAGTGTGTGTCTTTCTGTCTACACGTGTGTGCTCTGTTCCTCCCGATCGACCCAACCCTCCCTCAGATAATCATGGCGATGGCGCCAGCCACTTACGGCGGCCGTTTCTGTTGCTGATGTGCCTGCTGATCCATTGCTTCCCATTTCTGGCAGACTGATGTGAACGGCTACCACCCCGTCAATATCTCCGAGTCGGAGATGTCCATCGGCGGCGTGGGCAGCTTCCGGTGCGTCATGTTTCCCGACAGCCCCGCGCGCAAGACGCGCCTGTACACCACTCTGTCCACCTTCACTAACGGCTGCCGCCCGCGCTTCACGTGCCTCAAGTTCAAGCGACTGGGGCCCGCCGTGCAGCGATACGCTCTCAGCCGCAGCGTCGTCTGGTCCGACCTGGACACCAGGCTGGGGGATGCCGTCTGTTCCGACGCCCAGTTCGTGCCCGACCCCGAGCCCATCAGCGACTTGTACAGGTGACTAGACCACGCGTGGCGTCACGCGGCCAGGGCGCTCTTTCAGGACAATAACAACAACAACAACAACAACAACAATAATAATAATCCTCGGTGTTTCAAGCTCAGCTACTATACAGACTAACTCAAGTGCCTTTCCCCAGAATGACTAGATTGATTAGATTACGAAATACTGAAATCTGAGGAAATAACTCCTTTCTGTTCCCGAGATGCAGAACATCAAATGTCCCGCCTGCCAAAGACAGGCCTGTGCGTGACGTCATGCTAGTTCAGTGTGTTATCGAGGCTGCGGGTCCTATATTTTAAAAACATTTTATAAGCTTAGGATTTTTTATTGGGGGGGGGGGAGTGAGGTCAGTGTTTGGATCACAGAGCATGTGCCCATATCTAAGTGGTAAATGTACGTAACGGTGCTGTAACTATTACGTTACACAAGCGAAAATATACTTCTGTCGTTTGAAAGTTTGAAAATATGGTTACTGGTTTGTTGAGAATCAGAAATTGTGAGTTCAGTCAGGCCACTAGCCGTCACTCTTGTCGTGTGCGCCCTGGTGTGAGTGTGTGCGCCTTGGTGTGAGTGTGTGCGCCATTACGTGCGTGTGTATGCCATTGTGAGAGCTTATGCCCCGTTGTTTGTGTGTGTGCATGTGCCATTGTCAGGGCGTGTGCCCCGTTGTGAGTGTGCCCATTGTGTGCCCCGTTGTAAGATTGTGTGCGCCAGTATGTAAGTGTGCGCGCTATTGTGTGTGTGCGCCAGTGAGCGAATTCGTGCGCCCTTGTGAGAGTTATCCCCCTTGTGTGTACCACTATATCGTGGGCGTCTGGGGGCAATTCACAATGGAACCTTTTGACTGTCGACCACCCTTGAACCCAGAACAATTCCTGCTAAGCCTTCACTTGTGGGTGAGAGCCAGAGATTACCTCCCCTGTTGACCACCTCCCCTTGTTTTCACTCAATCCTTTTTCCAAGGGCCGCAACAACGCAATGAGCCTTTATACAGGTACAGATTTCCTCTGGCAGATCTCAGTCTAGACGAACACGACCCACAAGGAATCTCAGTTAATGCAGGCATATCTTAGATCTCACTTTAGACAGATGCCACTGGACAGATTTTCCTGTTAAAGTTGTGTTGCTTTCAAGGCGAAGACAGTCTTGATCGAAAACGTCAGTATTTATACTCAGCAAGCGACACGGGCCCTTTGACCCACGTGGCTGACGTCGTTTGACCTTGTAGCTTTCAAGGTTTCAAAGTTTCAAAGTGTTGAATAGAAACCCATTCTACCCGCCCAAAACCTTGAGCAGGACTGGTTCCGAGCTGGTTCAAGACTTGAAAACCATTCAAAAGCGTTTCAAACTACCAGCTTTGAAGAGTAAATGACGTCATCCAGGCGGGTCCCAGCACCCGTGTCCTGCTGCACATAAATGCTGGCGCTTTCAATCAAGGCTTTCTTCGCCTTGAAAGCCACAAAACCCTGAAGCTTCTCAATCGGCCTTACAGTTACGTCCAACAGATGGCGCGGGTCCTTCAGTACTGCGCCGACGATGTCTGAGATAGTTTGACGTGCGCCTGAAAGATGTTTTTGTTTACAAACCACTGCTGGAGAGGCTGGTTCAGCTCTGTGCTTGTCTTTTAAAGTTTTTGTTTGTTTATGTGTTTATTTGTTTGTTATGACAAAGCCCGACGACTGCCCGCTCTTGTCACAACCCCCCTCCCCCTGTTTGCAGGTCGCAGGAGGACGGCGGCAAACCCATCATCAGCGACCAGCGGGGGCGGGAGGGGGTTCCGTGCAATCTGCCCTCATCCTTCACCATCACCGCCACCCTAACCAACGGCTCCGTGTGTCACGGCAGTCTGTACGAACACTGCGAGGACAGCAGCCGCCTCAGACTCGAGCTGCACCCGGATTGCGCCCGGCCGGGGGGCAGGGACCACCCCGAGACCTTCACCTTGCCGCGGGTCCCCGTGCACGCGGACTTTTCGTGCATGGCGCGCTACGACGACCATAACTGGGAGAGCCTGCTGCTGCTGCAGAGCCTGACCGCCGACGAGGACGCGCGATGTCTGGTCATGTCGCAGCTGGACGTGTCGGAGGCCGTCATGCTGGTAGCAGGCCAGTGCGACAAGAACAGCTGGAACTACGCGCGGGCGGGGTTGAGAGCCCCCCTCTTGTCCCTCCGTCTGCGTCCTGACGACCTGCCGTGCCAGTACCTCCCCATGACCCCGACCTCCACCAAACCGTCCTTGACCTCCTTGGCCGTGCCAGACGGCGCCAGTGGTGCGGGCACTTCCGGTAACGCCTGGACGATTTGGCAGACGCGGCGACCGCCAGATAACGGCTTCACAAGTTCCGCAGTCTTCAGCGCGACGCTGTCGCCATCACAGGGCGACCTCCAGCAGCGCATCTCGGCCTCCTACCACGGCTCCGACAGCCACCACAAGGGCGCGCGGCCTGGCGGGCCGGACGCGTCTCCTGAGGGAACCGAGGGCAGACCGCGGAGTGGCGCCGCCTCCATCCTGCGGGCTGGGAGTCTTGGGCTGGTGGGACTGGTGGCCGTGTGTTATTGGATAGCCAGGTGACAGACTGAGCCCTCGCTGCAGGCAGACCAACGCCCAGCGTCGCGGCCAGACGTGTGAACTGTACTTACTGTTGTTTTCGCATAGTCATACATCGATCGCCGCCATGACGCCGGACGATGGGGCAGAGGGGGGGGGCCAGATAATAGTCAGAGAGAAGGAGGGGCACGTGGGATGGAGGGAGGCTTGGAGGAGTGACTTCGATGGAGACGAGGGGGAGGTTTGAGAAACGTGGTTTATAGTGACTGTCTAGATCCCTCGCGCAAAACAATTAATTTTCCCCAAGATCGGAATCGTTGCGACCGAGGTTGCTGGACCCGTAACATTTCTTCTCACGTTCCATACACCTTTAACTTCCGGTCATCGTTTGGACAACGGAGTGGCGTCCCCTGTGTGTAGCACTGAAGTTATGAGTAAGGAATCACAAGGAGTTTCAGCCTGTACTTGCAGGCTGTGGATACAAGTGTACGTCGGTCGGAGCGTCTGAAATCGCCAACCACGACCGCTTCGCGTGTAAAAACTAATGTTATGATGGGAGTACACCGAACAGACAGTGGGGTGACGTACAACACAAGACGTCACCTCTCCCCGCTTATTGTTGTTCTATACAATGAAGTTAGAGTGTTTTCCCTTGTTTTGATTATGGCTGCCAATAATGTGTACAAATGAAATCACTTATTGAGATAATGCTTGTTTTGTGTAAACCAGACGTTAAAATATGGTTTATTAAGAAGCTGGACAGAGTGAGAAAGAAATCGGGCTAGAGAGTGTGGGTTACTGAATAGTGGGGCCACCTTAAAACGTGGAAACACGGGTTTGCGTTACGCAGAGATTTGAAACATTAGGTACAAGTGACTCCTCGAGACAGTGAAAACAGGAAAGGAAAGTATTTTACAGGTTGTATCAGCTCTGTGCTTAATTACAGACAAGGATTCACAAATTTTCTACCGACCTGGTTGGCAGCAATTGCCAAGGAATTTTGTAAACGCCTTCCCGTTGATTAGAGAATCCACTGAGTATTGCACAGGACGGGGGCAGGAAGCTATGCCCTGACCCAGAGATGGGACTACGGAATACTCAACGTTCGTGGACCGTGTAGAGACGGTGTGTCAACAGGATGTGTAGACAGGGTGAGTCAGCAAACTGTGTCGACAGGGTGAGTCAGCAAACTGTGTTGACAGGATGTGTCACCAAACTGTGTCGATAGGATGTGTCAGCAAATTGTGTCGACAGGATATGTCAGCAAATTGTGTTGACAGGGTGTGTCATGACGAGGTAGGATTGCTTGCTTGAGATGATGTTGCGCTTTACGTCGTCAAATGTAAATCTGCATGAGGGTATTTTAAAAAGCATCCAGACTGCCGAATCAGAATGGTCCGCTAGAGAATACAGATCCCAAGTGCTGGGAGAATCCAGCAAGAACCAAGACACGTACACATTCTGGACATGTAACAAGACACCTACACATTCTGGACATGTAACAAGACACGTACACATTCTGAACATGCCACAAGACACGTACACATTCTGGACATGCAACAAGACACGTACACATTCTGGACATGTAACGAGACACGTACACATTCTGATCATGTAACAAGGCACATAAACATTCTGGACATGCAACAAGACACTTTCCTACTCTAGACATGTTACAGCCTTTTCTGGAGCAAAGACCACTGTGTAATCTGCGTAACCTCTCACTGCTTCACAGCATGTCGCCTGCCAGGAATTTGTGCACAGTGACAGCTAGTCCTGAGTTGTCTCAACCATTTGGACAGCCGAGTGAAGAAGTGCTGAACAAGTAACGTCCATATTGTCACAGTAAGACCTTCAGTAGAGCTCACCCGAAGGCCCACTTCGTTATACAGTACAAACGCTAGCATAACACACGATGTATTATTAGGTATTAATTTTCATGTCATAATACTTTGCAATTGCCCGGGAAACATTTGCCGTATTATAATTACCGTTTACAGACTGTTGTGGTGCTGTGTTGGAGACTAACGTCTCGTTTTGTTGACTGAATCGCCAGACAGTCACAATTTGTTTGTTCTCTTCACGTTCGTGCGGGTGAGCTAGTCGTGAAACAACTGGATGCCGACACCATTTCTTCTCTCTGTCTGTAATTGTCCGTGCCGCAATGTTTTGTTACGAGCATCAGTATTGGTTTTTTTCACTAAAGATAATCATTTCTTTATGCCAGCTTTTGTCCTACGATATCTGTAGAGCATTTCACGCATGATCGCTTTATCTGTTGTGATAGGCGTCTTGACATTAGTACTGTATAGTCTCCGCTGATAGCTGTCCTCCCATTATAATGCTTTGTTATCAGTGATGATAGCTGTCCTGTCAGTTCTTGCTATGGTATCAGCGATTATAACTGTCCCGTCATTAATGCTATGTTATCAGCGATGATAGATGTCATTGTTAGTATAACGCTCTGTTATCTTTTGTGACAACCGTGACGTGATTACTTGTGACGCACCAGTGGACTCCAGGTCAAGAAGTCCAGGCGACTCTGGTGACCTGCCAGGGTGCACGAGTATTTTCGCGTTCTGCCTGTACCGGACGTTTCTGTGGAGTCCCTGTCGGGAAAACATGCGTCCCAAATGGGGACCAGCTGGCAGGACTGACTGACAAGATGTCAACGTTACCGACACTAGGCGCCCCCCCCCCAGCCACCCACCCCCGGGGCCGGTCCTAGCAGACCCATCTTGTGGTCGTGGCTGCTCCACCTTTAACGACTGCTGCAGCCGTGTAGTGCTAATTGTTTTGCTGTGGTACCAAGTCTTTCACTTTGTCATGAAGCGCATGCAGGCCCACTGCAACGGGCCCATGCTGGGGTGGGGGTGGGGTTAGCCTATGCTGTGAAGCTGAGAGCGTTGATCCAAGAAGCTGTGCGTGGTGATAAACCCTACTCCAGCTGACCACGCACCTCAACACGAGAAGCTTGCACACGGAGGTGGTCGGAACTCACAGATGTCACTTATAGACACAAGCTAAATCTGCTAACACATGATAAGCAATCACAGCTGCTATATAAACAGTAGGGAATGACAGCTGCTATATAAATAATAAGGAAATTAGCGGGTATATAGATAGTAAGCAATGAGAACTGACACATAAACATGATAGAAAGTGAACACTAAACGTGTATATGATCAGTAAGTGGTAGGAAATGGGAAAAACTGAGAACTTTGTGGATCTCCGCGATAAGTGAAATTGTATACATAAATGGTCAGTAAGTGGTGGAAAATAGTAAGTGCTAACTGGATCTCCGTGTTAAGTGAAATTGTACATGTCTTTTGTGAGAACTGACCGTCTCTGTCAAAGTTATTTGCGTGCACGAGCACCACTACGTCACCACAAACACCAAGTAGGATGTCATCGTCAGATCTGTGATTTACAGCCAGCATGTCACTCGCTTGCAAGCATGCTCAGGCATCCTGCACGTGTGATTGATGACATGACGGGTGTGACATGAACATTGTACATACAGATGTGTTCCTGCTGTAAAAATTAATGTATAGGCATAATAATGTAAGAAATGTTAAGCAGTATTTATTAATGTAGGTCTAAATATATTATTAATTTATATGCATACAGTACGTTAATAAAGTATGAGAATATGTACCTCGTCCCCTGTTGACTGGTCTGTATCCTATAAGTCCTATATTTTCTGAACTCTATTGTGCGAGCTCTCCGATAACTAACCTTTTAGCCCCGAGTTCTATTTACATGTATGTAACAAGTCACCTACAGACGTGTTGTAGCTCAGTTCTTCACTCGTGGATTCTACGATCAAGCAAGCTGGGTTTTGTTGCTGTTACTACATATATACTGCATATACTTATTACAATATAGCTTATATGATGGCTATCTATTGAACTTTTCGTTCGTTCGTTTGTTTGTTTGTTCTAGGTGACTAGGTGCTTTCTGTGATGCCAGGCTGATGTTTTCAAGATTTTTCATCTGTAAGTCAAGGCCTGTGTTTTGATGGAATACTGAAGTTGTCATTTTTTCACCTGTCAGTGAAGTTCCCAGCGAGCAGGAATGTTCTGAGGCTTCCCCTTAATATCATGCCCTGTGGCCGGCCTTCTGGTGACAAAAGAAATCGATAGTTTTGGTGCTGGACATGGGTGTCAGAAGCAGCCGACTTCGGCCATCCTCGGATGGCAGGGTGGTGCAGGGCAGTTTCTTGTGTGAGCACCAGGGTCATTTCGACCTGTGCGAAGGTGATCTGTGCCCATTGGTACCCATTAAGGCGATCTGTACACATTAAGGTGATCTGTACCCATTTGTACGCATTAAGGTGATCTGTACACATTAAGGTGATCTGTACCAATTTGTACGCATTAAGGTGATCTGTGCCCATTTGTACGCATTAAGGTGATCTGTACACATTAAGGGGATCTGTGCGCATTAAGGTGATCTGTACACATTAAGGCGATCTGTGCGCATTAAGGCGATCTGTACACATTAAGGCGATCTGTGCGCATTAAGGCGATCTGTACACATTAAGGCGA
>SMGT01014170.1:119345-135362 GCA_004794575.1 Lanistes nyassanus
TCATGACACAGTCTTTTCCTCACAAGAAGCTGTAAGTTGTGATGACACAGTCTTTTCCTCACAAAAAACTGTAAGTTGTCATGACACAGTCTTTTCCTCACAAGAAGCTGTAAGTTGTCATGACACAGTCTTTTCCTGACAAGAAGCTGCAAGTCCCCAGGTCATAAAGCCATGTTTCACACTCTGTTCTTCACAAGAGATTGGAGGAAAGAGCTAAATGCTCGGCGTACCTAGACATGCAATATTGCACCAAAGGATACAGTTCTGTCATCAATATTCTTAGTGACCACCATCCACTATGTCTACAGATTCACGCGCATACCTGGATTTTCACTCACTCGCCTTCCACCCTACACACCATACCCTATTTGCAGTTCCTCAGACTCTGCAGATTGTGCTCTGTTGACATAGATTTTCATGAATAATCTGACAGAATGGTAAATTTCTTCTTGGCAGGGGGCCAGGTTAGCTCAGTTGGGAGAGCTGTGGACTAGCAGATGGAGGTTGCTGGTTCGAATCCTGGTGTGGCCAAGGATTATTTCCTGGAGTTAAACATTGTGCAAGCTCCATTCGGCCATCTCCCCGCACATTAAACTGCCTGTACGCACTGACCATCTTAATGCAGCCATCACTCTGGTGGTTCTTTCAGTGCATAGTTTAGTAATAGGACCCCATCCCCCATAGTGCGAAATCGCTGCGAGGTGGAAGCACTGTCCCTCTAAATCACCACCACCACCACTTCTTCTTGGCATGCGACTAACCTCTAGATCTTTTGCAGTCTGTGTCATGGACATGTGCATGTGCTCTCACATCCACATACACAGTTGCCATTATTTTCTCTCCCTGTTGTGCCCACTCATCAACACCAAGATGCACAACACCACACTGTCAAAAAGTTAAGACAAGAATTCCGCTGGTTCTTACGGTTACACTCTAAATTAATTAACTCACACTCATTTCAACCACTAAAGTTGCCGAAAGTAACAGCTTTCCACAACCCCGACCCAAAGTGCGGGTGGGATACACATTGCAGTTACACTACACATGGATACACAAAATTTCCAACTTCTTAAAAGACATGGAAGTTCCAACAGAAAAAAAGGCATACACACTCAGACCTCCAACATTCACACTAAGACCTCCAAGATTCACACTAAGACCTCCAACATTCACACTCAGACCTCCAACATTCACACTCAGACCTCCAACATTCACACTCAGACCTCCAACATTCACACTCAGACCTCCAACATTCACACTCACCAGTTTGTACACTCCCTTCAACACCAGCTTATAAAACAAATAAACTCAAGACACCCACTAAACATTTAGAATTCAGATTATGTAAATCACCAACACAAAAACTTATCACACTTGTAATCCCTCTTCTTCTCTCCCATTGCTCCCGAACAGTACTCACCTGTACTCACTCCATCCCCTTAAGCACACGTTCACTCACTCCATCCCCTTAAGCACACCTTCACTCACTCCATCCCCTTAAGCACACCTTCACTCACTCCATCCCCTTAAGCACACCTTCACTCACTCCATCCCCTTAAGCACACCTTCACTCACTCCTGCTAAGACACTTGCCCTTACCTTAACACCACCACAAAACACCGCACACCCAAAACCATTTTCAATATTAAGTTATTGCGCCACTTCAGCTGCATGAACAAAAACATCACTCTCTCTTCGCAAGCCACCTTTTAATGTGAAGTCTATCCTATCCCACCATTTTCAACACATGTACAACCTACTTCACTCAGCTAAGTGCCAATTTTTTGTCTTTGTCTGTCTCTATCTGTGTTTATGTCATCCTGACGAAGGGGTAATGCCCTGAAACTGCTGATTGTGACATTTCGTGTGCCTTGGCGCAGTTTCTTTTAGTTAATTTAGGTTTTATTTCCAAGCGGCAGTGATGTGTTCCTTTTAACACTTTTTTTTAAATCTTCAGGGTGACTTGCATTAAAGCTGTTAAGCTTGTTACTTGGGCTTTTTAATGTAAAATACCATCAGATGTTTCCACACAAAGTAGTATTTTTACTGTGTTGCGAAGTTGATGTGTTCCTACTCACAAGACGTACAAAACAACCAATCAGTGATTGACATGGCCTGCTGTCCAGGTGAAATACTACGGAGCCACCAAGTTTGAGATAAACAAATACCAAGAAACCATCATGGCTTACCAGGTGAGTAGAGATTATTGTTAATGATTGCAGGTGACACATCTAAGTCTACTACCTGATTATCGTGATTATAGGTTATCCCTAATTATCTCAGCTTAATGGCAGCTCATACTTAGCAATGGTCACTGACTGCACAAAACAAGGAAAGTTTATTTTGTGTAACCATTTTTACGTGCTCTCTTCAGATGTAGGGATGTATTGAATTGTGAAAGAGCTAAAGGGATGCAGTTTAACTTCTGTGTGCCACAATACAGCATCAGGCTGAATCCGGAAAGTGTTTTTACTAAAAAAAGTGGAGTAAAGTTAAAATGG
This sequence comes from Lanistes nyassanus, assembly GCA_004794575.1. NCBI lineage: Eukaryota > Metazoa > Mollusca > Gastropoda > Architaenioglossa > Ampullariidae > Lanistes > Lanistes nyassanus. The sequence goes on from SMGT01014170.1 coordinate 121,847, forward strand.
ATTATGGCTTCATTTTGAAATTTTCCTGGGTATTCAGAAGGCAGAGTGGACATCACAAGTGATGGTGATTGTCTGGCAAGCCTCACAGAATATTGTCACTATGTCGGGCTATGTGGCTGGCTTCCTGCTGTGTGCCTGGGCGGTGGTCACTGGCGTTGGCAGTCTGCACCTGACTGTCGGTGACTATGTCCTCTTTGGCTCCTACCTGTCCCAGCTGTTTGGGCCACTCAGTACCCTGGGCGCCTACTACAGGTACAAGTGATATCCCTGTCACTGTGATCAAACCAGTAGGTACTAGTAACATCACCAAATACCCTCATACAACATGCACAACTTTCTACCTGAAAACCACAAGAACAGCTTAGTAATAACAAGAATGACCAGCCATATGTATTTCTCTGTCCTGGGTTTTTTTTACATTTTGTTCACCAAAGTACTAGGGTAAGTCTGAAGCCTATAGAATCCAACTAAAAGACATACACACCATCCAATTATGACAGTTTCTTAAAGAAACCTCCATGAGCATCAATACATCCTCTCAAACCACTGGACTTTCATGGAGCAGTCCTGCCAAAGTGTTGGCCAAAGTTTCATAGCAGCTGGTCACTGTTCATCTTTTTTGGAAATTGTAATGAGTCAGGCCTCAAAAGTCACAGTTTGTAAAATCATGCAGTTTGAAAACTTCCTTGGACACACACTTCAAGAACTGATTCTGAGAGACCCACTGACCTCTGTCACTTGAACTTTGACATCAACATCGACAAAAGCCTAATCTATGATTTCGTCATTTAGATTGTATCATTTTGTCCCGCATCTGGAGTCTATGGACTTTCAGACTGGTCCTCGAAGAACAGAGTAGGCCAGATGGCGCATCAGATGGCAGCATGATTTTGTTCTATTCATGCAGGTGAAGTGACGCTTCGTGATGAATGTGGTTGTAGGTGTGTGAAGCTTTATGGTAGCATATAGCAGGCTGTTGCACAGGGTGGAGCCAGTGCACAGAGGTGAAGGGATGGATGTTTTCAGTTTAGACTGAAGCAGTCGATGTCACACACAGTATTTTCCCATTCTCCCATCAACATTTTTTTCACTCCAAGCTGAAGTCAGTTGTTTTGTTATTATTAGAACACTGTACATTTCCCAAGTCTAGCTTTAAACTAACTGCATGTTGCAGTTCTTTGTATGATTTTAAATGCAGATATTTACAAAATACATATTGTTCTTTTACCCACACCTTTTTTTAACTCATGAAAGCTTCACTGGGTATGTTCTGTCACATATCTTTTTATTTTATCTTGCATTTTCTGTCACTTTTCATTTTGGTTAATCTTTTTAGTTTTATTATCTACATCTTGCATTTTGTGTCATTTTTTATTTGGTTAATCTTTAGTTTCATTACCTACATCGTGTATTTGTTGTCACTTGTCATTTTAATTTTCCTTATATTTTCTGTTCCATGTCTTGTTATTTTGGCTAGCACATCTTGCATTTCTTGTCACTTGTCTGTACTTGTTCACCTCTTCTTACACCTGTTACTTTTGTCTTGTTCTTGTGAAAAGACAGATGCAGCAAAGTTTCACTGACATGGAAAACATGTTTGATCTTCTTGATATTGAACCAGAAGTGAGTAACTTGAATAAGAACAAACTTTTCTGCAGCATGTGTTCTGTAGTGACTGCATACCTCATGGTCTGCCAGAAGTAATGCAAAGTACAATTTCCGTTAATACACTTTGGGTCCACTCTGTTTATAACAGTTTCAATGGTAGACATAAAGCCAGATGCAGTCATAGGATGAAAGCTGTTTGGATTATTCAGACAATGTAAGCTGTAGAAACATTTACTCAGTGTCAGGATGAAAAGCATGTAACAGACGGTGTAAACAGTAAACATGTACAGTCACATGTGTCATTGACAATGTGAACAGTAAACATGTCCATATAGTCATGGGATGACTAGATGAGAGACCATGGGAATAAGAAACATGCTCATGCTGTCACAGGATGAGAGATGCCTGTGTCAGTCATAGATAACATGAACAGTAGACACATGCTGTACACTCACAGACAAAAGACTGCATGTGTCATAATGTGAACAATAGACACATCTGTACACTCACAGACAAAAGACTGCATGTGTCATAATGTGAACAATAGACACGTCTGTACACTCACAGACAAAAGACTGCATGTGTCATAATGTGAACAAGAGACACGTCTGTACACTCACAGACAAAAGACTGCATGTGTCATAATGTGAACAAGAGACACGTCTGTACACTCACAGACAAAAGACTGCATGTCTCATAATGTGAACAATAGACACATCTGTACACTCACAGACAAAAGACTGCATGTGTCATAATGTGAACAATAGACACGTCTGTACACTCACAGACAAAAGACTGCATGTGTCATAATGTGAACAAGAGACACGTCTGTACACTCACAGACAAAAGACTGCATGTCTCATAATGTGAATAGTAGACACGTATAAACTCACATACAAAGGACTGTGCATGTTGCATGTGCATGCCGTAAATTAGGATATTGCTGCTAGAATGAAAGTGTCGGTTCTGCAGTGGTACTGGACTCGATAGTGTTGCATTGAATGGTGTTCATACATGTATAAACTTTGGAGATCAAGAGCTAATGATAAAAATAATACTACAACAATAATGATGATAAATTAGGGCTAGAATTTATCCAGGCTATATTTTTAAAGAGAGATTTACAACAAAAGTAGTAACTACCGAGTTACTGACTTAGTCGTGTTTTGGTTTAGGTGAAGGACATCCCAGGTGCAACTGACCTGGTTCTCACCCATGGGAAAATCGAGTTCTGCAACGTGTGCTTTTCATATGAGCCAAGGTGTGTGTTTGTAGTGGAGGTGGTGGTGGGTGGAGGGTGGCAACGTGTTTTTGTATTAGCCAAAATGTTTCTGTGTTCCAGGGTATGCTATTCATACAAGCCAAAGGGGTGTGTGTGTGTGTGTGCAATGTGTACTGTTCATATGAGCCGACCTGTGTGTGTGCACATGCCTGCATGCATTTGTGTATCATAATGTGCTTTTCATATTAGCCTAGATGTGTGATTCACAATGTAGGGTTATACAAGCCAGGGGGAGGGTGGTGCAAGCTGCAAACTAGAAAAGCTACAGCATAAAAATCCTTCCTAGTTGTCTCTGACTCCCTGTCAGCACTTCAGGCTCTTCAAAACCAGTCTTCCCAAAGAATGGATATAATGTATGAAATTCTAACCTTGTTAAATAGACTCCATAATATAGGAATCCAAATCAACTTTATCTGGGTGCCATCACACGTAGGAATAAAAGGAAACGAGGAAGCAGATCGGCTAGCTAAAATGGCAATAAAAGACAACCCAACCACCAACGTCATCCAAATAAACGTACCCGTTTCAGCAGAGGAGAGAAAAATAGCCCTTAAACCAGCAACTAAAATACAGTGGGAAGAAAAGTATAAAAAGGAAGCCAAAGGCACCAGGAGAGAATTAGAAGAACTACCAGGTAACGAACGAAGAATGTAGGGATGCAGCAGTGGTAGGTCTGACCAGCGAAAACTCCACCATCCCAGCTACTCAAGTCATCATCAGTGACCAGGAGAGAGGCCAGCCAGCGGGACCACACAGCCACCACCAGTCCAGGACACCAAACCGCAGACTCCTTCCACCATCCTCTTCCCCTTTCCCCACACCTATCTCCCCTCCCCTTTAGTACGAAATCACCGCGAGGTGGAAGCACTCCCCCCCAAAAAAAAAACAACAACAAGCTGCATGCATGAGTGCGTGGAGCAATGTTTGGCATAAAGCAGAGTAAGGCTAGTTTTTATCTGTGAGAGACTGGAATGCAAACAACTCAGATTAGCTTTTATGTGTAATCTGATTGGCTGGAGTTCGTGTTGGTGGGACTGGCTGGAGTTTGTGTTTAGTCAGAACTTGCTGGATTATTTAGTTTAAATGGTTGGAGCTAGTGTTTGAATGGCTGGAGTTTGTGTTTAGCATGAATGGGTAGTTTTTGTGTTTAGTCTCAGCAGCTGGATTATGTATTTAGTCTCAACAGCAGAATTTTGTGTTTCAACAGCTGGATTGTGTGTTGTCTCAACAGCTGGGTTATGTGTTTAGTCTCAACAGCTGGATTATGTGTTTATTCTGAACAGCTGGATTGTGTGTTTATTCTCAACAGCTGGATTTGTGTTTAAACAGCTGGTTTATGTGTTTAGCTTCAACAGCTGGATTATGTGTTTAGTCTCAACAGCTTGATTGTGTGTATAGCGTATGGAGCTTGTATTTAAGTTGTAGTAATTGGAAGGAATATTCTGAAAGGTTTTGTAGTCATTATCAGTGCCAGTAACATTTCTTTTTTATGTTTCTTGCCATTTCAGTCGGCCAATATTGAAAAATATCTCTTTCACTCTTCAGCCTGGAGAGACTCTGGCACTGGTGAGTTGGCCACAATTTTCCAAGACTGTTTCTGTTGCCTGTTGCACAACACAAACATTATCAGGTGACAGTTTCCTAACTGTGCAAACTAGTTCCCAACATGCTTCATTTTAAAAATACCTGGAGCTCTGAAACACTGCATGTAGATATGATGTGTTTTTTGCAAAGTCCTTAGCAATGACAAACCTAACTACAATACGTCATATGTCACTTGCTGTTTCTGATTTTTTGGGGATTCTACTACTAATGCACAATCCTAACCCTTAAAAGGAAGTCGGGTGGAACTGAAGTGTAACACTCTGTTGACCAGGTTGGACACACAGGGAGTGGAAAGAGCACGATAGTTCGGCTCCTGTTCCGTTTCTATGATGTGACCAGCGGTGAGATCAAAATAGATGATCAGAATGTGACACTGGTATGAGGTCTTCTTTACACCCATTGAACCCCCCTTCTTTGTTGCAGGCCTAGTTACCTACACCCTAAACACTCCACTGCATTCTCAGACATCATTAGAACTGAATACATGGACAAAACCCTCTTCAGTTAGAGAATGTGCTTTAGTGCATGTTTATGCTTCTGAACATTTATACGTGTATGTACTTTCAAGAATTTCATATTTTCAATAATCAATATTGATTGCCAGATCCACATCGCAAAAGGTAAACTATTTCTTAGACATTATGTATCATTAATATTAAGTACAACCATCTTCTAATACATGTACATTCAACATAAAAGTTGACAGTGTGAGCCCTGTCTCACACAAAGTACCTTTTTCAAAGAACATGTTTTTAAAAATTTATTCTTTTAAATGTTTGCAAGAAATCCAACATGAATCAGTGTAAACATCTTTTGTAAGTAGAATTCTCAATTTTCAGGTTACACAAGAATCTCTTCGTAGTAATATTGGAGTCGTTCCCCAAGACACTGTTCTTTTCAACAGAGACATAAGGTTAGTGGTACACGAGCCGCAGATGCAGCAGCCTAGACTTTCAGACAGCCTGGACGAGCTTGTCAAACAGTGCTAGTATGGTTCTACCGCTAGCCACCGGAGTACACCATCAATATTGCATCAGCCATATTTTTTTATAGTTTATTCTATACACTGAAGTAGAGTGATGCTGACTCACAGTGCTGTTACTTACCCTGTACACGAAAGCAGATGGCAGCTCACAGCGAGTACTTACTCATACACTCATACACTCATACCAACTCACAAAGCTGTTACCGTTTACATTGAGGTAGATAGATGCCAACTCACAAAGCTGTTACCTGTAAATTGAGGTAGACAGATACAAACTCACAAAGCTGTTACCTGTACATTGAGGTAGACAGATACAAACTCACAAAGCTGTTACCTGTACATTGAGGTAGACAGATACAAACTCACAAAGCTGTTACCTGTAAATTGAGGTAGATACAAACTCACAAAGCTGTTACCTGTACATTGAGGTAGACAGATACAAACTCACAAAGCTGTTACCTGTACATTGAGGTAGACAGATACAAGCTCACAAAGCTGTTACCTGTACATTGAGGTAGACAGATGCCAACTCACAGAACTGTTACACTAGTACTGCCACTGCCCACACAGCCAAGTTATGAGTGACACGTTTTTGAACTAGTACTTTTACATACTGGGAGTTGAAAATAACTGTTGTTAATACTAGTGTAACTCTAAGCACTGCATTAGACATGAGGGTGACACTATTGTTAACAGTAGCATAACTGAAGTAGACATGAGGGATACACATAGGTGTTGTACTAGTATTAACCCATTCTCATCGCTTTGGAGACGGTCCGCCAATAGAAATTTGCTATGCTGACGGCGCTTTGGGGAGAGTTTTACAATGACTTTGAAAAGTTTTGTAAAAAAAAAAAAAAAAGGGGGGGGGGTTCGATGGCAAGGGAGTCACTGGTGTCTTTTTATAGCAGAATCCTTTTTCTATCGAGTTTCTTCCCTTAGACCACATAATACACGACTTCTTCTAAACTGTGGTCTTGAGACTATGTGATCTTGTTTAGGAGTTCGTGAGACAATCACGGTCACCATTTTGCTGCATTCACTTGGATACCATTTTCAATGCAGCCTTTTACACAGAATTCACACTGGATGGATTTCAGGTCGAAATCATTTTTTTAATTCTTCTTTCAGCTTGTAATGGAATTGTTTTTAGCGCTCACAATTTTTTTTCTACATTTTAAAAAATAAGATACATAGAGACCACAGGAAGTCATGATGTGACCAAACCGTCTAGGTGCGTAAAGTGCATGCAGTGACTCGGTCTAACACTAACTACTAAGTACTATTTGACAGTTTTTCAGTCACGTTTTAGAATTATTTTGATATTCAAAAATTGATCTTTCGAAACACGTAAAGTAGATTACTGCACTTGCGGTAGCTTGCAAGCTGGATTTATTTCAATCATGCCGAAATCTAAATGGAGCTCACAATGGTGTCAGTAGATGAAAACACTCCGATGGAACTGTGTTAAGCATAGATGCGGGGTTCCAACATTCATGACACAGATAAGTGATACAAGAATAGTTTGATTTACTTGTTACATAATGTCTGGAATGTAGAAAGGCCTCAACATCAAAATCATTATATGTAGTCACAATGAGAGTTAATCTTTAGCAGCAGCTGTTAGCAGTTACACATCAGTCCTCAGCAAGCGGACTCAGAGAGAGAGCTGATCAACTCATCCAGTTATCTTCAACAAGCACACAAGCTTCAGAAACTGTTAGCTTATGTTATTTTTTAAGTCTTGAGTTCTGTGCACATGACTTTGGGAACATCTGACAGATGGTCCCAATTCTGATTCTATAAAAAAAAGAAAACATCCTGTTGAAGCTATGAACTAGTTTCCTGGGTCATTAAATGTTTAATCAAAAAAAAGGAACAATGGCGTATGTATGACAACCTTGTTTAGTTTGGTTTCTTTAACAAAATTGTATTCCATTTATGTTTTTCCTAAAAGGTACAATATTAGCTATGGTAGGACATCTGCTACAGAATCAGAAATCTGGGAAGCCGCCAAAGGAGCTGAAATGCATGAGCGCATTATGACATTTCCAGACAGTAAGTATACATACACACAGTGACAACATTCAGTGTACACATATTATGCTATGTGGGCGAGGACTATGGAATCCGTATGTAAAATGTCCACCATCCAATGCTGCATTGTAAGCATGCTGTATCCATATACATTTTAAAACTGCCCCTCCTTCCCAAGACACCTGCATTGTAAGCAGATCACCGGTGGCTGTACCTTGTGCTGAAGTCATTTTGTGTGACTGTCTGCTTCTTACATACCAAGCTTCAGAGCTTGCATAATGAAGGTGGAGGTCCAAGCAGGGAAAGAACGTCAGCTTGCTAAGAGACCGTTTCTGGTGGTCGGGAATGTCCGCAGATGTGGAGGATCGATGGATCAGGAGGTGTCCTTGGTGTGTACGTTGGAAAACATTGGGTAACGAGCACTCAACACTTCTCAACATTGTCACCACCAAACCACTCGAACTGATGTGCATGGACTAACTCTTGAAACATCAAGGGAGGGTATCAGCACATCTTGGTAATCACTGACCACTTCACTTGTCTTGCGCAAGCCATACCAGCCCGTAACATGACAGCAAAGACAACAGCCGACGGTCTGTTTAAGAACTTCATTGTGCATTATGGTATACCAAGACACCTGGATTTGGACCATGGAACGAATTTTTAAAAGCCAGATGATGCAAGAACTATGTCAGGTGATTGGATGCCACAAATCACACACCATGCCTTTCCATCCTATTGGGGATATGGAATGACTGAGTGATTCATTCACATGCTGCCCTACATACTGGGGACACTGGAGCCCCATCAGAAAGAAGACAGGAAAAGTCGTGTAGCAGGGCTTGTGCATGCATACAGCTGTACTCGCCACGAGTCTACAGGTTTCTTACCAAATTCCCATATGTTTGGTCAGGACCTTTGTTTGCCAGTGGACCTCTTGTATGACCACGAAAAGAACAAGGAAAAAGAACCACTCACAAAATATGTCGAGTCGCTGAAGAAATTCCTAACCCTAACCCTAACCCAACAAAGGACAGAAGCAACTGAACAACACCTGAACCAAAGCAGCATCAGTTGAAGTTGGTGACAAGTTGGTGACATTGTGCTAGTGAAAGCTGTTGCATTTGACGTTGAACACAAAGTAGTGGACAGATGAGAGCAAGACATCTACAAAGTGCTGAGTCAACTCAGCGAGCAGGTGCCAGTATACATTGTGCAGAGAGAAGATGGCCCCTGCAAAAAGCGCACATTGCACCACAATGTGTTGCTGCTTGTTGGCACTCGGCTAAACAAAGCCATGGAACCAGAGAGCAGCGGTGTCATGGTCTAAGCTTTCACTGTGCGATGAAGTCACCGTGTATGCCTAGTCGACTTCTCCGAGTTTTCATACCAGGCTAAGTTTTCCCGTGCACTTTGTTCATGTACAGGCAAGCTTAGATTCTGCGTGCAACCTTTATAAATTTCTCTCATCAGTTGTATCCACTTCCAACACCTCTGTGCCTAATTTGTGTGTGAGTGCTCTGTTCGTGTTTTGCCAAACTCGGGCAAACTGATGTTTTGGTAGCGCTCTAGCTGTTCGTGCACCAGTGGCCTCAGTTTCACGTGCAGCCTTTGTCGTTTTCTCCCACCAGTTGTATTCACCTCTGTACATTCTCTTTCCCTTCTTCAGTTACAGAAGACTAGTTGTACTAACTAGCCTGTACTTTAAGGTGTTCAATCTGTTTGGAAGTGAGTGGCAGGAGAGGTCATGACTGGCCATGCACAGTGACCTCATCGCAGAAACTCAGCACAGCAAAACCTCTGACCATGACACTGGTGATCAGCCACCAAAACAAGTGACAAAATCATCCCACAGATAGAAATGGCCACAGCACTTACATCACTCAGCGACTCCTTGGACATTGCTGCACACACATTGACAAGATGGCAGAGAGGACAGCTTCGATAACCAAGACGGAATGGATGACGACAGTTGTGTCAGGACGTAACAGGGCCAGACACAGACAATACAGGTGCACACGCATGGCACGGTGTGTGGTAGTCGCAGCAAGATGGGACCACACCAGCAGTGTGGCAGACAGTGAGTGACAGAGAGGACCCAGCAGAATGGGGCTCGACCAACCTCCTCTTCACAACCCCGCCCTGCACAGAGATAATCAGAGCAGTCACACAACCAGCCTGCATGCATGCTGTCTGAAGATTTCATCCTGAGCCAGCAGGTCACGAATGATGGTGCTATATGGTTTTGCAGAGTGGACTACCTGTTCTGCAAACTAGCATTGGTATCTTATCAGAAAATGTGCAGCTCAAATTGATTGAGACAGACTTGCCTCGGCAGTACCGCCTGTGACTTACCAATTCAACTGAATGAGGACATGAACCATACTTTTTACCTTTGGACCAGACTCGAGTGTAATATTAGAGAGAGAATGTGTATTTTCAGCTATAGAAAGGGTCTCGTATTTTAAATGTCGAGGACATTTCTCCTTTGAGGGGGTGTATGTGGTGGGGTAACAGGAATCACGAAACAGGAGCCATGCACGCAGTATGCAGACAGGCAGACACACAAGCACATACACACAAGCAAGCACATGCATGCAGTACGCAGACAGGCAGACACACAAGCACATACACACAAGCAAGCACATGCATGCAGTACGCAGACAGGCAGACACACAAGCACATACACACAAGCAAGCACATGCATGCAGTATGCAGACAGGCAGACACACAAGCACATACACACAAGCAAGCACATGCATGCAGCATGCAGACAGGCAGACACACCCACACAAGCAAGCACATGCACGCACAGGTGCAGCACATTTCCTCTGTTCAGCGGAGGATTTTCCACAGTAAATAGGTCAGGGTGGTAAAGGGGACAGTCAAGTTTTCCAGAGCAGGAACCCAGGGATGGAGGGTGGTAGGGTCAGGAGTTCAGGGAGTGATGCAAGAGAGGGGATGGGGAGAGAGATGGAACAGGGACCTATAAACTGTTTATAGGTCCGTGGACGGGATAAATAGGGAGAGTTGGGGAGCAGAGGGAGTGATTGAGGAAACAACATTTAGCAAGTCATGGAGGGTGGAACATTTCTGCCCCATAGTCGGTAGAGTGTAAGAGATAGACGTTCGATGCGGGGCGAACAATCTTCGCCTGGTCGGCACCAGCAACTGGCACAGTGTTAACTACGAAAGGATCTGGACCCACGCTGGTTTGATGTTGTGTATATGAATGAGGAGACAGGAGTCGTAATAACTCTCCCTTTCTGTTACACTTGGAATGACAGAACAGAGATTTCATTTTCAATGACCAGACTGACAAAAAGTTGAATTTTGCATGTTGTAGATAAGACAATGTTCTTTGGCACTTTCATATGACCTCATCATGACACTTTGACTTCACTGTTTGAAACGTACAAAAAAATGGTACTTGAGTATATAAACTCGATGAGCTACTGTTTGTGCATAGAAGGTGTAATAATAACCCAGGGACTATTACCAACTTGATTTCATTTCAGAGTACGACACGGTGGTTGGAGAGCGAGGACTTAAACTGAGTGGAGGCGAGAAGCAACGTGTTGCTATTGCTCGAACACTTCTGAAGGCTCCAGCGATCATCTTGCTGGACGAGGTGTTACATTTCTTCATGTCAGTCTGTATGGAGCATACAAACTGAATGTGCCCAAACATGAAAAAGTCTCAGCAAGTGACCCTGTATGGGTATTGCACTAACTCATGCAACACTACCTATCTCAAACAAGTAGACTATAATGTATATCATTACCCCATGTCCTGCTGATTTTTTAATGGACTAAACTTGAGTGATTTCTGTTTTCTAGTCTATCTTTCCTGCCTGTAAAGTGTGTAAACTGTGTGTGTTTATGACCTCATAAAGATAGGAAAACAGTTCATCTGAACCAAGTAAAAGGACAAAAGACAGTCAATGTTTCAGGGCATTACCCCTTTGTCAGGACAAGGACAAAAAGTAAACACATGAAAAACTAAACACAATGAGAAAATTACACATGAACACTTATCTGATGCAGGTGGCTCACAAATGGCAGTCAAAATTATTTGTGAGCCACTTGCATCAGATAACTGTTCACTCATAATTCTCTCATTTGTGTTTTGTGTGTGTTTACTTTTTGTCCTTGTCCTTAACCTGACGAAGGGATAATGCCCCAAAACATCGACTGTTTGTGTTTTGTCCTTTTACTTGGTTCAGATGAACTGTTGTCCTATCCTTCCTATCCAAGTAGCAATTATTTGTTCTAATATTTGCTCAAAAAGATAAACAGTACAAGAATTTTTGAATACGTACATATGCTACTAACAGTTCCCTTACAAACCTAAACAGGCAACATCAGCACTGGACACTACAACCGAGCGAAACATTCAGGCATCTCTAACACGAATGTGTCAGAATCGCACAACAGTCATCATTGCTCATCGTCTGTCTACCATAATTCATGCCAACCAGATCCTTGTTCTTCAAGAAGGGGAGGTTATTGAGCGTGGCACGTGAGTTTCTGAACACTATTTTCATGAAGTTCGTATACATCGTTAGACCGAGTGAATGATTCCTGTCACTGAGTTCAATGAGAAAGTGCATGACTTATCTGCTAATGAGTTGTGAGGAATATTGAAAGATTTCACTTTGCATGTCAATCTCTTTGGTCAGATCTCTTGTCTTCCCTAGCCCTAGCTATAGGCCTAGGCCCGCCTTCAACATAAAATCCAAAAGCCAAGTCATTTAAACTGGTTCTTACCAAGACATCAGCACCCATCAAGAGACTCCCCTTCCATACATACCTTTGTGACATTATCAGGAGAATACCTTGTTGTTCGGTTGAAAAAGAAAACACTTTATTGATATAAACAGTGTTCAGAGCAGCACTTTGGATGCAAGAGTTCTGCAGCATACTCTCAGAAAGCATCTGAGTATATTTATATTGGTCTAGATCACATGACACAGACTAAGATAACAGATCGAGCATCTGAATATATCTATATTGGTCTAGATCACATGACACAGACTAAGATAACAGATCAAGCATCTGAATATATTTATATTGGTCTAGATGACATGACACAGACTAAGATAACAGATCAAGCTGATGGACACATAGTAACAATGCATCGGTGGTGTTTGCTTCCACGTTTACACCTGAACTTTGAACACAGGCACGGTCACATCTGAACGGGAAAACCCGACAGGATAGCTTAGCCACTGCTGTGGATTCACACATACTGCATGTTGAAGAATTTGAGATGGGGAGTACTAAATAACCTTAAGCAGAAATGATTCCACTGTTTCTGTACTAACAGACATGAAGAGCTCCTGGCCCAGAATGGAAAGTACGCCAACATGTGGCAACAGCAGCTGACCAAATTAGACTCTGCCGACCTGATTGATCTCTCTGCTGACAACTGACACAGGCTTGGCACACAGATGTCTAACATCAGTTGAGAAATAACATATTTACTTGGACAGAAATTTAATTCAGTTCAGAAACGAAAAACAGTTTGAAATGTTTGATTTTTTTAACGATTGAAAATGCATGGATGGTGTTTTGTATTTATGACTTTGTTTGTTTGCAAGATGATGAATAGTGCCCTGGAGAGGCCTGAGGGAAAGATGTGCCTTTGGTGTGGGTTGGCAACTTGTGTGCTTCTCATTGGCTTAGAAGTTGACAAATGATGCTCCAAAGTAGTTTGAAGGAAAGAATTTGCATGGTCTGGGGAGTGGGAAACTTTTTTTAAAAAGTGGCTGATCACTTGGACACTGAAGTAGGCTAAGGAAAAAATATATGTTGTTGCTGCTTGTTAGTTCCTGAGCTATGCCAATGGTGTTAGGGGCCCACTCCACCATCCTGTCAATATGATGAGCTATGCCAATGGTGTTAGGGGCCCACTCCACCATCCTGTCAATATGATGAGCTATTTTTTTTTATTTGCAATACAGTTTACAATACAAATAAAGTGTCAGACAAATATTC
>SMGT01014170.1:149901-169234 GCA_004794575.1 Lanistes nyassanus
CCCCCCCGCGACGCTGTGGCTGTGAGTGTGGTGGCCAAAACCATCTCCGTGATGGCTGCCACCCATCACACACACATCTTGATTACATGAGAAGTTGGCTAATACAGGTCTTGATTACGTGAGAAGTTGGTTTACACATGTCTTGAGTCTCACAAACTGCTTGGGATAGGTGAAATTGCCTTATGTTAAACACATCTCATGATAAGAAAATAATCTTCATAGAGGTCCGCAACTTTAAGAAGTGCATAGGCCACTACATCCATACAGTGTACATAGTTAAGTACATGAGCTAATTTGTACACATTTTATAAAGCAGGCTCAAATTGCTATGCAGTGAACAAGTCATAGTTGAATAGTAATTATCATTATCCCTAAATTTAGAAATGATGGATATGTAACCCTCTTTTGCAAGTAGCCTCTCCTGTCAAGACTAATTGGCAACGATGATGACAGGGGCAGAGAAGGATATTTGAATGTGACATATCAACTGAAGCAATCATCAGTTGTAATAACTCAGAGCCAAAGAAACCAATGGCAAAATCTGAAGACTCACAACCAGAAACATTCACACAATTGTCAGTTGTAACAAACGTCCAGCAGATTGGTTCCATTCCAAAATACCCAGCTGAGAATTTTCCTTCTTGTTTCAACTGTGGCCTTTAGCTTGCATGTCATTGGCTGTGGCAATGAAGCCATGTTTTTGATCGATCCCAACAGATCACTGGTCAAGTTACGTGCATGAAATCAGAGAAAGACAGTATGACTTGCAGTATATTTGCCAGTCTGAAAGAAGTGGGTCACCTTAGGGGTCAGAAATCACAATACAATACAGAAACCAGTCTACAAAACACATCAAGGCCATGAGAAAGAACCAATCAGACAAGAGAGAACAGAATCAAATCTGTCCGTTACTGTAGGCCTGGTACAGCTGTTAGTGTGTGACAGGAGTGCTGTGGCTGGACTCCAGCTGAAGTTCAGTTCTGGTTACTCTAACTTGTTGCTTGTGTTAACCAGGTTAGTTTTAGACTTGATCATTTCTGTTATCTGGGATGTTGAAATGACCTTGTTATGTACTGCATCCATTTTCTTGTTTTATGCACTCTCAGTAAGCAATAAATATTTGCTGACAAAAGGGTGTTGGTTGGGAAGTCAAAACTGTCCCGATACTCAACTGCTGACGCTGTATGGTATCAGATGCCGTTGTAAGTGGACTCCACTGTAATTTCGTCTCAGATGACCCCTAGCCAAGCAATCATCCCTCTAGTTATAGTTTCAAATGGTTTCAGCCAAATAAAAGTAGGAAGAAGTCAGAACTAGTCATCTGTCCTATTAGCCCCACGTAAATGATGAAAATATCATTTTTATATAAGATTTAATTCAAATCTGAGGACATTGAATGAGATTGTTGAGACTGGCAGTGGTTTCCTTTCACTCAGTGGAAACATGCTACAACCCCAACAAAGTACTGGCAGCGCTAGACACAACTGTATGCTGACGAGTGCAAGCAGGGGAGCCTAACGTATTTTTAATCTTAAGTCTTGTGTGTTTAAGAAACACAAATTTTGGCATTCACAGCATGTACGCCGGCTTGCTGCTGCTGGCCCAGACAGTGCCCCCATTGCGGTTCGTGCCCTACCCGATAAAAGTGGGGTATGGACCAGGCAAAGGCGAGAGATGAAGGGCAGAGTGCAATGGGGAGACGAACCATGTAGGCAGAGAACGAGCTAGCAGGGAGGGAACGGGCAGGCTCACAGAGTGACCCTAGCCGTCGGGCAGCAGCAGCGGTAGCGGCCCCAAATAAACCTATCTACAAGATGAAAACTTGCCTTTGTTGGGAAGAGAGAGTGAGGGAGAGGAGAGAGGAAAACTTACGGAGCGAACCTGCTCCATCACAGGATCATAAATTTTTGGAAGGCTGATTAGAAACTCAGCAAATCTGGGAGTGCAGAGGGCAGGGGTGACTGGTGATTGTATCAGACTAACAAAACAAACATACAGTTCATGCGCATGTCACAAAGTTACAGGCGTTTTTATTATTTTCAGACTTAAACAGTAGGTTGCTTAAGCATGAACCACTTATTCTTTGTGGACATAGAAGTCACACTGACCGAACTAATTAGGTTAAGATGAGAACTGCCTAATACAAGCAATTTTTTATGTCCTGTAAAGCTGTTGCAGATTCCACTGTACATGGTATGCATGGACCAGATATAGTCATACTATGCATGCATGAATGTTGACGTGGTTTAAAAATGTACCATGTTAACACCGAGTGTGCACATATACGCAACTTGAACACTATGATGTGTGAATCCACTGATTTGAGAACATGCAGAATTGATGGCTTTGTATAATTGTATTTCCGTTGTTGATCACTGCAGTCTGTATGTGACTGACTTTGTGCTGTTCATAACCTTACTAAAGGATTTCAACAGGAATGTGAGAGGTTTCAGTCCTGGGATGGATGTAGACTTCTGTGCTGACCGTGTCACAGTGGTGCTGACTAAAGTAACTTCTGTGCCATGACTGATGTGTACTAATGTATTCTGTGCTGAATATATGATAAATGGTTGGCTGGCTGTCAGTGCTATGTTGTCTTTGTGACTGCTGCAATGAGTGCATGACTGCTGTGCTGTGACCTTGACTCAGGGAGAGGCAGCAGCAGTTGGAGGAACTCAGCAGGGAGGTGGCCAGAGTCCAGGAAGAGTGTGACCTCCTGCGTACCAAACTCAAGGCACTCACCAAGAATAAACAGGTAGACCTTTTGCAAACAGCGACCAGGCAACTCACTGCAGAAAACTTAACTAGCTTCATCCATCATTGGTACCACAGCAAGATCATGTTGACTTATTTCTATGCCTGTAAGTCTGTCTTGTCAGAATGTGTTGAGGACAATGTGCACACGCTAGTTACACACTTGGGGTTCTTTCGACAGCAGCACTTTGAGGATGTGGAGCACTGTAGTCGACAGATAATATCCCAGTCAGCAGCAAATACTGGGTGGAGATCTTTGCTATTAGCTCTTTTTACTCTTTGCCATCAGCATTGCTTTCAGACTAAAACTTTGTGCAACAATCCTTCAACAAAATGTTGTGGTGGTGTGACTGTTCAAAACCGAAATGCTTTCTTGTGCAGGGTGACTGTCAGAACTGTGCCCAGGCAGCAGCCCAAGCTGAGAAGCTAGCAACAAGTCTGAAAGAACGCGACCTCACTGTCAGGGATCTCAAGTCCCTCGTTTCCAAATTTGAAAAACAGCTTTCACAGCAAGACCAGCTTCTCAAGCTGTGGGCTGACAGCAAAGGACATAAAGCTGTCATACCAAAGTGACAAGCTGAAGAGGAAAGGCCGTAGGGTGGCAAGGCCTGTATACTAAGGAGAAAGCAAAAGACATGGACGTCACACTAGAGTGACAAGCCAATACCTAGGCTGAGTAGAGAGCAAAGGACATAAGACTATCATGCTGTAGCAACTAGACCATGGCTCCTGTGCAGAAACAGTAGTTACACAAACCATATTGCTATAAAGGTACTATTGCTATAAAGGTACTATTGCCCAGACTGCTAATCAGAACAGTTCTCCGAATACAGTGTACATCAGTATGCAAGTGTACCAGAACCGGTATTCAGTAGTAGATCAGTATGCAAGAGTTCCCCAACGAAAACTGATGACTGGTCAGCTGTACAAATAACCCCAAAGGAACTGACTCTTGTCTCTGCACGACGGTAGCACCCTCAGTATGTGTGAGTGTCACAAACCTTTGCAGTGAGATCACGATGTCTACTTGAACGTTCAGGTCAAGTTGCCTTGCCAGACTGAAAGTTCTCTGGTTGGTGCAGAATATCTAGCCAAGTGTGAGTGTTTAGGATAGCTGTCATCTGTCTTGTGGATGACTGACGCTGTTATTTTTCAAACACATGCTTTTGATGCCAATTTCAGTTGATCTGCAAGCCAGTATGTGAATGTAGGGACAAGTCATCTTTAAAGACGTTGATGAGACAGCCATCAATTGTGGCTTCCTGCATGCAGGTCTCTTAGCATCCTATCAGATGTTTGAGGAGCAGCACGTGATTGTGGCCTAACAGCCAAGATCTAGGGACTGTTTTGGCTCCGGCAGGCTCCAGGGACAGCATCCCAGTGGGGGAACCAGCAGGCCCAAGCCTCCCTTGCCAAAAACACCATTTGTATTTCACGAGGGATTTTTGACCCTCCTAAAAGCTAATTTTATTATGAAAGGCAAGTAAAACATTTTTTCTGATTGGTTTTAATCATGAAATCATTTTTCAGACATCAAATAGTTGGGCAAAAAAACCCATGCATCATTTTTGCAGTTTGTGGCAAGTAAGCATAGTTTCATTTCATTTATGGAGACAATTTTTATGAGAATAAGATTTGCATAGTCTCAAAACTTTGGCGTACAGAAGGAACTGGTCTGACGTAAATATGTCAGATTACCTACAACTGATGTCTGTTATACTGACCTTTTTCAGGCTGAAAGCAGCCCCTACTTATGCTTGGTGCAGAGCCAAGCACACAATGTTCACCAGTCCATGAGAACTTCACTCAACCATATTGTGCCAATTTCTAGCATTTCTCCCTCCACTAAGAAAACAACATTGGCTACCAGATCCAGATGTGAAATAAATCTTATGCTCATGGTGTAGGTGCTTGTCAGTTTTGGGCAGTGATGAAATAATTAAAAGAGTAAAACAACTGTCTTGAGAATTCATTTGGGCACTACGAGAGGTCAAAGGTTTTTGATTCATTTTGTTCTTGGCCCTGTTAAGTACCACTGAATCTCATTTTCATGTGCCCACCTTGAAACTTTCTGATATCCATATTATTTTCGCTCTATCTGTGCAGATATTACTGGGTCCCTGTATTTGTCTATCCGGGCTTCTGAAGTCCACAGCACCCTGCTAGATTCCCAAAGCCCTTTGCCTGAGTCCAGAGGTTGCCTCTGTGCTTCTGAAGCAGCAGCACCTGTAGCCTGTTGTGCAGTTCCATTCTGTCAGAAATTCCTCCTCTGTTGTGCCAGAGTTCTGCTAGGTCACACAGAAGTCCTCAACATTCCAGCTGCCGTGCCACAGACACCAAACAATAGAAAAGTAACATTTCGATTTTCCTCTCACTTGCAGTGAAGAAAGCCCTTAGCCTTGAGAGATGGGGGTCTGTGGGCAGTAAAGGTCTGTGTCAGGTGAAGGCATGTTTATAGGAGTAAAACTGAGCGTCACTTGGTGTCTGTTTATTGGAGTGAAAGTCTCACTGGGGGGTAAATTCTGATGGTAGGAGGGGAGGGAAGGTGAATGATCACCTGGAGCAGGGGCCAGTAGAGTAACACTTATCAGAATGGGATATTGATGGAGGATGCACGTCAAGCACAGTTGGAATCACAGAACTCTGCCTCATTTAGGAATTCAAAGCTCCCAACTTGCATGGCTGTCATTTTGGTTACAGTCTACCTTGTCAAATGCTCACTGTGATTGGAAAGCCTTTTTCTCTTTATTTGAAAAAAACGCCTGTACTGCCATCCCATATCCAAATTCTGTTGCACCATTGATAGGGGGACGGTGTTCCTTTTGTCGAGGGCTGTGGGAAAGAAAGAATGCAACAGCTGTTTGGTGAATGAACATTTGAAACCAAGGTGATGTGCATGTGAGGAAAGACTAAAACTGACCATGAGAGACCCCATGTTTGTAAGCAGGGCTACATTTAAATGCATAAATCTGTCACAAACGTCCTGATATGCACCCAGTTTGCAGTGGGACATTCAACAACCAGCAAACCTGTCGAAAGGAAGAGAACATCTTGAACATTTAGTTGTGGATGCATACACCTTGTACACGCATATTGACTCCTCCATGCGTATGTAGGTGTATTACCTTTCCTTTAAAAAAAGACTAAGAGAACAATATTATTCTGCAAAAAAAATGAGAATGTAAGCAGTGCACTGCACAAGAATATGTCCTTACATGTCTAACACCATAAAGTGGGTGTGTTACATCATCATAAGCACATGGAACGTGTTCCCAGACAACCGATCGGAGGCCTATGAAAAAGTTCTAAGTTTTTATGTCATTCAACGTGGGCTGGCCGAGTGTCATCTATACGTTACAGAGCATCATAATTTTCTTAGCTTTTCATCCAAGCTTGCCCTCTTCTCCTAGCCTTCTCTCCGAGGCAGCCCACCCGAGAAAAAGGGTTTCATGAGCTTCCTTATCTCTCCATTCTCACCTTTTTCTTTCTCCCCACACACACACACCCCCGTGGTCGGCATGGCCTGCTTCTATCCAGAAGACGATGCCAGGCATCCTAATGGGTGGCGCCAGTCAGGCGCTGAACGCTGACTGGACCGACTAATGATGTTTGGGGTTAAGCTGAGCAATTTTGTCATTATCGTCAAGTCCCCGGTCAGTCCTACAAGGCGGTGATTGTTGACCCTGGGTTTTCTGCTCGTAAAACTAGCCTGACAACTGTTAATTGTAGGCAGCCAATCGCCCACCAGTTATTGCGGGGGGGGCTCACCATAGAATGTCCAGTGCAGCGCCGGGCCATAGTATAACCTTTTGGACGTGGCTGGTCAGCCGCAATTGTGCCTGTGCCTGCCTCTCACCACATGACAGGAGCAGTACAGGGCCAGTAATAATAGCGTTACAGATGAATAGTACTAGAATTTTTTTTAAAAATGGAAATTCCACTGCCCTTATGCACCAACCCATTTCTGGGAAGGAATCTGCAAGATGTCCTCCAACAGACACTGAGTAAGATACTACAAAACTAGTCTCCAATGAAGTAATTTAGAGTTTTAAATAAAACAGAAGTCTCCTAGCAGCATCTTGGCCCCAGTGTTGATTTCTGCGATCTCCAAGGACCTTTATGAAAGAAGAGACCTAAATAGCACGGCATTCCACAAAATTGAACAGTGTAACTGGAAGAAAAAAGTGGATAAGCTAGTGTACCTGTGGAAAATCCTCAAGTTATATTCTGCCATCTTAAAAGTTAACATCATGAGGTCAAAGGAACTATTAATTGTAGTTACTCATGTTGCACCACTGAAAATTTTGATGGCTACTTTATTTTGTGCACAATGATCTGAAAATTATTTTAAATCATTTGATTAAATTCTCGTTAAGTGCTTCAAGGATCGACATGCAAAGCCAAACATCCCCTACCCACCTCCACAACAGCACTCGCCTCACCAAGCGTTTTACACAATGTCACCAGTTTGTGCCTTGCCTGCAGGCTCGTCCGCAGGTGAGGGAGGTCCATGTTTTTTTTAATTACATTTCCTTTCCCATTGTTCTAATTATGAACAATTTTTAAATACAAAGTTTCCTTTTTACTGAAAATGGAATAGTATTTTTGCTTTGAGATGGTAGCACCCACGTTGAACTGTAACGACAGCTGAAAGTGAAGGATCTCACTCGTGGACACCAGTGTCAAATGCTGGCCAAGTCCACTGCTCCCAGAATAGTTTCAAGTCTTTATCAACCTCCATCCAAACTGTGGGTGCAGCTGGGTACATGATCCAGGTCTCTATCAACCTCCAAACTGTGGGCATAGTTATTTCCACTTTATCAGTTGAGCACAGAAGGTAACTGAAAAAAGATTTTTCATCAAAACCTCCTTTTCAAATAACTGTTTTTATTGTAAAGCATGCTGACCCTGTCCCTGAGGCAGAATGCCATGGTATAGAAATCATTTTATTTTGTAACCTTTACACAAGGAAAGAGCCAAACACAGCAGTTTTATGATGGAGAGATTTATTTTCGCCACTGTACGTAGCAGTGAGAGATATAAAAATAAAACCAAAAGCTGAAGACATTGCAGGGAGTCTTCTGTGCTGTCTTGCCACAAACCTCACGCTCTCTCTCTTCTCAAACACACATTCACTCCATTCTTAAACCAGTCGTCCATACACCCCCATCCCAATGATACCTTGCTACCCTTCCTTCCTATTGGCCATCACTGGGGAAAACCCTTATCCCCACCCCCACCCCCACCCCCACCCCTCTACTCTGACCATTTTGCTACCTCTCAGACCCTTTTACGACTGGGCTTCAAAGATCTACAGCCAGTTTTTATGAACAATGCATGGATTCACGCTTTTGAGCACAGGGCTGAGAACACCTATGTCTTTCCCTGAAATGATTTGCTGAATTAAGAACACCCTTAAAACCGCTTCAAGGAAAACCTCGCTGAAATGGCACAAGAAAAACATCCCAGTTGCAAGACACTTCAACATTCTACCACACACCCTAGACAACTTGAAAGTCTGTGCATTCTGACAAAATTCTGGAGACTCTAAAGACCACAAGAACATGGAATCTTATTTCATCTCCCCCTTCGGCACCACGACCCCCACAAGACTTAAAACATTGACCTCTTCCACCCATTTTCCTCTCCCCTTCCCCCCTCCCGTCTCCCTCTGTAACCACCCACACCTTCCCCTTACCCTCTCCCCTCCACACACCTTTCTACTGGCTGTAGTATTCCTTGCCACTGATTGGTTAAACATGCTCTCCTATGCCGTCTCTCTTTCCCACATTCTCCTCCTAGACATCATGCACGATCAGCGTCCTTGTCAGCTAAGTTATTGTTATCTGCCTGTATCTGTTTGTGCCGTCCTGAAGAAGGGGCCATGCCCTGAAACGTCGACTTGTCTGTGTAATTCTCACTTGGCTAAGTTCTTTTTGTTGTACCCTAAAAGCCCTTAGTAAGGCACATGCAGACAGTGTGACAACTATCTGACAGAGAAGCAGCGTGTCTTTAGCTCGGAATAACATCTCCACCAATGACAGCCAGCTAGTAGTGTCATCCATCCAATCCACTGCCATCGTCTACTCTGTCCTCTGCATCTTGGGGTTCCTACAAAAACAACAAAATATTGATTATTTTCTGCACCACAGTCTTGCTATTCATTTCTAAAACTGTCACCAAACTGAATAAGTTCAAATGTTGCAGATCCATTTCAGTTTGTCAACACATCCCCGGCCTCATTCACTCAGCACCATTTGTTAACATGTCCTTTATTCACTCCATATCAAAAGCCAACATATCCCCATTTTATTAGCTCAGTCTCAAATATTGACATCTGCTTTATTCAATCAATACCAAACAGTCTGGGACTGTTTGCGCACAAGTCTGGAACACTTGCAGAAGCAAGCAAAGTGGAGTTTTTAACAACTACCTAAACACGCCCCACATGCTTCTGATTTTAACAACTAGCTAAACACGCCCCACATGCTTCTGATTTTAACAACTAGCTAAACATGCCCCACATGCTTCTGATTTTAACAACTAGCTAAACACACCCACATGCTTCTGATTTTAACAAGTAGCTAAACACACCCACATGCTTCTGATTTTAACAACTAGCTAAACACACCCACATGCTTCTGATTTTAACAACTAGCTAAACACTCCCCACATGCTTCTGATTTTAACAACTAGCTAAACACGCCCCACATGCTTCTGATTTTAACAACTAGCTAAACACGCCCCACATGCTTCTGATTTTAACAACTAGCTAAACACACCCACATGCTTCTGATTTTAACAACAGTTTCTGTTTACCCTGTATTCTTGTGGTTCCAAATCTTCGCCATACTGAATGGCGTTGTCAATCTGCAAGAGGACATCGCTGATAGTGTCTTCGTCACTTGGATCCAGCGGTAGAAATTTGACTAAACTGTAGTCATCTATCTGCAGAAATAATGTACAATGTGCTGCACCCTCAGTTGTAAACCAGTTTTGTGGCCTTAAAAGCACTGAGGAAAAGTGTATCTACAACATAACCAGAGCTCAAAACTCATGCTTTCACAAAATCCACATAAATCAAAATGGAGTTAAATTCTTATTTGAACAAGGCTGTGGGATTTTTTTTTTACTTGTTAAAGCATGTTAAAATGTCGTCTAGATATCTCTATGACCAAAGGAAGGTATAGGGCTAATTCTGGAAATGTATGAGTAAATGCTGTTTTGTCATCTTCATTCGTCCATGAATACATTTAATACTTGGAAGCGATAGCTAAATTTTGTGACAGCCTGCATGCTTACCATGGATGCCATGGCTGCGTTTAATGATCGGAAACGATGACCAAATTTTTTGTCATCAAACTCTTCCTGAAGTAGGCAGCTCACTTCAGGCTCTAGGTACCTACATAAAAAAACATGTCCATAAAATAAGCTTTCTTTAATTGATAATTAACCAAAACTAATGGATGGTTTTTATGTATACCTTGAAATACACTGCGTACAGTCAAAACTCCTTGCTGTTCCATCACATCAACTATACTGACTATGCACGTCTGATTTACCTGGCAGTAGCTGCAGTTCAGGTTTCTCAAGACAGACCCACAAATATCCATTTCCCTGTTCCTGGAGGCAGGGTTATGTTACATACGAACTCAATAACTGGCACCATCTTGAACTGTCGCTGTGTCGGCCAGATGTTTTTGGCCATATGTGTAAAAAGAATCCCCCAAAATAATGATATGTGCTACTGACAAGAATCAGATTGATTTTAAAATGTAAACAAATGCTGAAGAAAGTGTTTATTATATTACCATAATCTTTACCGTCTTCTCAAAGTTAGCTGAAATCCAGCAGAAATGAGGTAACTGAAATCTACTGTGCTAAAATCCCACTTTATGTAGTGTTTCCTACACCATTTTGTTCAGTTGATAGAAGTTGTGAAAACCCGTATGGTTGACCATTAAAATCACTTCATGGTCAAAGGGAAACAACCTCATAAAAACCACGATTGCCTAAGCTACAAGTTAGACAACTGTTTTCCTTGAACAACTTTGTCGTCACTTGGGAGTTTTCCCTTAACACGTCGTCCTTGTGCTCACTCTGCATGACCAGCATTAAGGTGACGACATATGCATGATAGAAACTATTCTCACTGTATTATGATTCTTATATGCTTATTTCACAGCACACCGTTTCACAAGCTCCCATCCACCTACAATCTCCCTACAACAAAAGGAATAAGCTCCATAATACAGTGAAAAGAAAGAGAATTTACAGATAGCGAGTATTTACAGAATGAATAATAATCTAGGCTCACTGACAGAAGGTGACTCCCTGGCTTTCTTTCTGGTTAACTAACCTGCGTTTCCTGCCATCACTTGCCCGTTTCACTGCACACACACCATGACCACATGTAAAACACACAAAACATTCACACCTAGAATCTATGGTGTAGTCTCTTTGACCCACCAGACCTCAACTCGTGACAGACTTCGTGGAAATTAAGTGGGTGGCAGACAATGTTATGCAAGAGAATAAAGCAGTGAAGGGCCAAAATAGAAATTATGAAGCGATCAGCAAACAGCAAGGTAAAAGTGAAATATTTATAGAGTTTTTTGTTTTTCCCTAGATAGACGGTAACAGGGAACATGTATAAAGAGTTTTTTGTTTTTCCCTAGACAGACGGTAACAGGAAACATGTATAAAGAGTTTTTCATTTTTCTCCAGGGAGGTGCAGACACATTCTTGTACGCCAGCTGGTGTAATACATCCATGTAATGTCATGCTAACTGCTACAGCATGCAATGAGACTTTCATATGGTCTCATCTTCAGAAAGTCCTGCAGTAATATTTTACCTGTCAAGACCCTTCTTGTCCTTTTTGCTCAGCAGGTCAAGCTTGGACATGATGTTAACATGTGGAATCTCCAGACAGACCATTGCTGACAGCGCTGTCAGAATCCCAGACACAAACTTGGACGGCTCAATAAGAAACTGTGCATCAAGCAGAAAAACACCACAGACTCGAAAGTTCCAGTTCTGAAGGGAATCAACCAGCTGCCTCATAACAGGGATGTGGGTGTACAACTCTATCTGTCCTAAAAGACCAAAATAAATAGAAAAAACAATATATAACGTTAAGGAAAATTGTCAACAGGGATGTGGGTGTACAACTCTATCTGTCCTAAAAGACCAAAATAAATAGAAAAAACAATATATAAATTATAATGTTAAGGACAATTGTCAACAGGGATGTGGCTGTACAACTCTATCTGTTATTAAGGAAAATTGTCCAACAGGGAGAGACCTACAAACAAAATAAATAAATATACATTGATGCAGGGCTGGAATTAATAATTTTCAGTCGCCAGTCACCATGCAAGTTTGAGCTCACCAAACATAATTCTTCTGATATTTCACTTTCCCCCACACACACCTTGCAGTAATCTGCTGCAACTGGACATTAAACAAACAAAAAACAACCAACTTTTTTTCAATGTCCAAACCCTAAGTCCAGACCAGCAGATGAAATGTCAAACAATGCCAACTGATTCACACATGCATGATGTCAAACTTTCACAACTGGCCCTTCTCACTGGCCTGGGCCTCATGACCCACAGTGCAAGAGGATGATGGTAAAAACAAAATGAAGGGAAAGTGGAGGGGGAGGCCAAAGTTTGAGGTTGCCAACCGGGCAAGTTTGGATGAAAGGTTAGGTTGCCTGACACGATTTTTGGGCACCACTGGCAACTGGCGACCGCTTAATTCCAGCTCTGTTGATTCTTTCTGAAGTTATGTGCTAAACTTATCTGCTAGAAAAAAGAAAAGAAACAGGTGACTACGTGTGGGGTAATTAAGGTACAACGAGACCTCGATGAAGCGAGAATCAGACGGACAGGAACGTTTCGGGGCATGGCCCATTCAAAATGGCACATATACAAACAGATAACAGATAAATAAAAATCACTTAGCTGACAAGGACGCTGGTCATGCACAGTCCATTTTGTCCATCAAATGTGCATGACCAGCACCCTTGTCAGCTAAGTGATTTTTATTTATCTGTTTGTGCCATCCTGAAGAAGGGGACATGCACTGAAACGTCGACCTCCTGTCCTAGTCTCGCTTGGTCAAGTTCTCTTTGTCGTACCCTAATCTGCTAGTCATAGCCTTGTCCTAAAAATAAAATGCTGAATTTTTGTGCATATTATTTGCAAAGTAGTTATTGATGATACCAGGAAGATCAAAAAGTATGTAATCATCTTCAACTTCCTCCAGCTCTTCCTGAAGCCAGTCCAGATTCTGCATCAGATACCTGTTGCCAGAGAAACCACAAGTCACTAGTGAAGGTTTTGCAAATGCTACATGAACACATTTTTGACATGACTTTTAGTCTTTATATCATTTAAGATGGAATTTAAACCTCAGACAAGCAGAATCTGTTGAGGTGCAACAGTCATCGATTTCTTTTTTTTTAAAAAAAGGTCACACAGTACAGCGAGAAATGTATAGCATATCTACGAAATGTGACAAGATTAAGCTATGTTTCATGTCATGTATTCTTGCAGAGAAAAAGTTAGATGCTCACTCCATACAAAACACAAGTCCACCATTCGGCCCAAAGTGCAGCTCTTCATTTTCCATTACATCATCGATGTGAATTAATTCTCGTATATCTGAAAGGTGACAAAAAATTCAGTTGACTATAGCTTGGCTGCTTGCTAAGAATGCCATTAAAATGTAAAATTAAATTCACTTTTAAATGGCTCCAAAATAGTTTGAACACGAGTATAACAGGGACAGCATTATTTATGGTGTAGCAACCATTTGTTTCATGTGTATAAGAGATAGGGGTGTTTGTAAAGAGGAAGGAGGATTGAGGTGTGCATGTAAGTGTGATATATATATATCTATATAGCCATGACTGATTTAAAAACAGAAGCAACTATCTGCATGCCTCCTGGAGTTGTGCCCTGGCGATGCACATTCTGTTTTCTGCACGACCAGCAGGTTTTTCACTGTTATTGTGCAGATCGATGATGTTATGATGCGAAGATTACACATCCTATTTGTCAGTTTTGTTTCAAATTTGGCAGTGAGCTGTAAATCCAGTTCCTAATTAGGTTTAAGACCATTAGACTAGAAGCTGCTGCTTATGATCAGAATGAAAACCATTTACCAAGGCAGTCTATAGGGGGGTGGTCAAAGCATCAGATTTAGAACTATAGGTAGGTAGATCAAAACCCATGTTTGGCTTTTTTGTTTTTTTTGAGGGGGGGCTAAAAAAGCAGCCACTGCCATCACAATTTTAATTTGCATAAATGTTTTATTCATTTAAATTTCATCTCACATGAGGCACACACACATGTCACGTGCTTTCATGGGCATCGATTGTATTTTCGGCTACACAAGTCATTCGGATAAAAACAAATAACCCAAAAGTGCATAACCTCTCACGCAGAAAGAACCACGCATTCTGAAAGCGCAGGGTCTGGATTTGTGGGGATAGGGATAGAAAAGTGTACTCCTGGATAAGGTCAGCTTTTAAAAACGCCTTTCAGTTTTACCTGCATGAACTGGGTAGTTGAAATGTTCCGCAGCTGGGTCAAGATTGACAACCTGTACTGATCTTCTCAGTACCTCACAGTGTTTCACAACATTGCTACAGTAGGTTGACTGCAATAATTAAAAAGCAAATTTTAAACGACTATATAGTCTAAACAAATGAATCGTTACATTTTTATACAACACAAGAAACTGCCCATGTGGTGGAATAAAGTGATCTGTGATATTCATCTGCTTGACGCGAGTCAGAGTTGTGCACTTGTCAACCATCTTTTGGGTAAACAAAAGCTTCGGACAGCAATAGCTTATTTTAACGTGCATGATAAATCGACGAATGTATGACAAATACATGAATAGGACTACGGTCGTACGATGCATTCAAAGGATGCTCCTGGAACCACATCCACTACAGCACTCTTGTGACCCTCCCCAGGTCTGTTCCTGGCACCCACATCCATGTAAAGTACTACACATCAGACTATTTCTATGTCACTAATAGATCAGAATTAGGAGCATTATGTACTAGGGGTCTAGCAGCATAGATTACACTCGATCTACAGTTTTAGTTTATATCAGTAACCACACTCTTTTGTTTTCCTGGATAAAGTCGGTTAGTTCGTGGTTTTGCATGTGCAGAATCTACTTTTTTCAAGTTTATTACCATCTGTCTGAAATGATATCGGATATGGAGCAATTTCTTAGTGCTTTTACTTTTAGTGGCAGTTTACCTGGAGAACATTGACAAAGTAGTTTAAAAGAAAGAGTGGGGGATGATGTGAATTCTTTTTATTGTTAAAAATGATTATTAACTTGACATGCACCTGGGGAAAATAAAGGTGCTGCAACATCGCTTCCTCCAGATGAACCATTCTAAAAAAAATTACATAAATGAGAAATAATATAAATGAATGAACTGAAACTTATTTTCATTAAGTTTTAAACATCATGTAATCAATGTGTTTTTATTTAGTCTTCTTGTACTCTGTGTACTATTTATCTTATTTTTCATGCACACTTAAGTGTGTAACTTTAGGTATTAAAAAAATAAATCAGTAAAATCAATTAATATTACTTTCATTGTATTTCTGGGAGATTAAGCTTTTCACTGATATCTTATTTTTAAATATTGGTGAAGATCTGTAGAAGTTATGAACGTTTAACGCTCACAAACTCAGTTCGCTGGTCACAATTTCCCTTAAGATCCCCATGTAAAAAAACGTCACAAAATTAAATCAAAGAAAAATTCATAACGCCGTTAATTTTTGGCCTATTTTAATAAATTTTGTCATTTTGCTTGTATTTTTAAGCTCTTTATAATGATATACATTACTTTTGAAAAAAAATTGATTTTTTTTTTGTCACGTACCTATTGATTATGAACTTTCCTTCTGGTACAACGACAAATTGCATGCTTATCTGGCCATTTTTAACTTTTCGTATGCTGAGGAAGTATTTAAGGGCTCCTGGGGGTCAACGACAAAAGTTTTTCGAGCCCAGCTCAAAATTTTCTTGCAGCGAAGTGCGCATGCGATAAACACGAAACTTTCAATCAAACCGTCCAATACTATAGACATAACCAAATTTTACTATCAGTCCCATAAATTTAAAACAAGGGAACTGGACCAAGCTAAGACATGACAAAGACGAAGACAATCTACATGTTTTGGGGCACTACCCCTTCATCAGGACGACACAAAAACAAAATAACAACAACGAAACCATAAGAAAAAGACTTAGCTTCAGTAGATGTGGCGCATGGGCTGGACAGCAGGAAAATGACTAAGGGACAGTGAGTTAAAAAGAGGGGCAGCCAATCGCCAGGTGGGTAGGAAAGGGTGGGGGTGGAGAGGGGGCGGGGTGGAGAGACAAGCGTGGGTAAGGGGGGTGTCAGTGTGGGAGAGAAGGTGAGAGAAAAGAAAAGAGAGAGTGGAGGAGGGGTAAAGAGAAAAAGAGGAGGTAGAGGGTCAGTGTTTTAGGTTGAGTCCAGTAGGTGCCATGGTACCAAAATGGGTATTGAAGTAGGATTCCATATTCTTACGGTCAATGGAATTGCCCTTCATTTTCCAGATACCACAGACCCTCATGTTGTCGGCTGTGTGTGGGGGTTTGCTGAAATGACGTGCAACTGGATTGTTTCTGTGGTGTTTAGTGTCAGCTAGATGTTCTGTGCAGCGGGTGTTGAGTGTGCGTTCTGTCTCCCCGATGTAGAATAAAGTGGGACAGAGGGTGCATGTGATGGCGTAGATGATGTTGCTGTCAGTGCATGTGAAGTGGCATTGATGACAAAAGTGGCGTTGGGTGTGTGGAGTGTTGTGTTGGTGTTCTGGTAGGGGCAAGTGTGGCAACGGGCGACATTGCATGGGGTGGAGGGTGGTGGTGGCCTTAAGCTTAGAATGTACTAGATCTCGCAGGTTCTTATCCCTGCGAGATGCTAGGATGGGGTTTTGTTTGAAGAGTCCCGTACATATTTGCGCAATAAAATCATAGAGTGACTCATCAAGAAATTATCATGAGGTCCCCCGTTAACAAATCCGTATCATCCTACCTTCCCGCATCCTGCAGGACCCATTACAAGCTGAGCATAACGAGGCATTGCTAGTGGCTGAGATGGACTCGGTGCCTGTTTCCTAAGAATGACGAATCCCGCCTCTTTGGTAGCCCCTTATATCGTAAAAGATATTTGGCTTGACGAGACTTGACGAGACTTGACTTGACGAGATCAAAATAGTATAAAAAGATTTAACAAAAATTCTGAAATAAAAATACTCCAAAAAGTTACATTATGAGAATAAAACTAACAGAAAATTTAAAGTGGCATATATTGTTTATGATTTAGGTGGCATACCGCTAGGAAGCTTACAGCGGAAGTAAAAACAGAAGACACCAACTTGACCAAGCTACAAAGATGCCTGTGAGTTTCATTGTCAATCCAGACAGATTTCGTTCGCTAAATTATTAGAACTCTCCTATAATCACACGCAATTAGTTTAAAAGATTTTGGCGAGGGGTAACTGTTGTGGTGCTTGTTGAAGTAGATTGGTGACGATATGTGTCAGAATTAACTACAAACTAGGTCTACCTAATCGAATCCGAAAACCGCCGTATACTTATTATTAGTAAAGGTTTCATTTTCGTCTAATTAGCAGCTTCCTTCTTTTTACGTCTTATATATCAGTATTTGTAGCGTCAGTAATTTAATGGAATGCGTCTTTTTTTAGGTTATTGTGTAGTTACTGCAATTGTCGGTAGGCGTGGTTCCCCTGGGATCACCCAACAGTCGCCTCTCATCAAATTGCCCCACCCACCCACCCCGTGTCTGTTGGTGGACGTGTATCACTGTATGTGTGTGCGAGTGAGTGCGCGCGCGTGCAGTTCGGGTGTTTTTGTGTAAGAAAGGGCGAGAGTGGGTGTCTTGAGTGACACCATCCATTTAGGTTTCAGATTAATTTTACTTTTTTGGTAAAATTGTCTTCAGGCTTACCACTCCCAGTTCACCAGCCCACCTCAGCTGATTGGAAACATGGCTCTCTTACCTCTTAAAACATCCTATAAAGGACCAGCACCTAGAACAGGTGAGAGAAGAAAAACCATGGCCAGTTTTGTGTGCACTTATTTTAAGATAGCACATTACTGTAGTTGTTGTGTCAAGTTCAGTTCCAATAAATTTTTGAAACAGCAATATATTATCTCCATCATATTTTATCTTATGATTTTGTGGCTATCAGTTATTAGTATTAATATCACCCTCCTTCCCTACCTTCCTTCGTGGCTGTCATATTGAAATTAACCCAGTTTTTAAAATTCCCCTGAATACTTCAAAAGTTAGGAACTCAAAAAAAAAAAAAAACCCAAAGCTATGGTGAGACCAGAGTTGGAGAATTAAAGTTTTGACAATAAAGAGACATCAAAGGGTTCAAACTAACCCTAAATCTCTAACACAGTAACTTGTCAGAGATATGGAAATATGATGGTCTGGTGACCCCAGAAACTCTTGATTTTTGCACCGTCAGCTTGCTTGTTGAAAAAAACGAACACTGAGTTCTGGATGGCAGCCTGTGTTGATCCTCAGTCACAGTCTAATCGCACTGTATGCAATTGCATTGTCTGTCATGATGAATTATTAGAACTTATTTTCAGCAGCACTTGAAAGTGTACTGCAGATGATGCTATTTTTTTCAGGTTCAGATGGTGATGACATTATTGATGAAGCAATTTATTACTTCAAAGCCAATATCTTCTTTCGAAGTTATGAGATCAAGGTCAGTGGACATCTGCCTGCTAATAATTTATGTTTATCCTTGTTTTTCAAAAGTGTTTATTGCTACAATTTTATGTTTAGGAGCTGTAATTCTGCACAGCACCTGTGTACCTGTCAGGCCATACAGTTTTGCTGGAATTTCATACAGGGAGATACGACTTTAGACCCACTGCCATATCATGTCCTATTTCAACTTGGCAAAAAAGAAATCATACCATGAAACAACATTTTCCACAATGATTGTTCATTGGATTATGGATATGTATGTGCGCATGCATATCCGTTGTGTGTGTGTGTGTGTGTTCTATGTTGTTACATTATGTTTGAATTGTGTTATATCCATTATTGTTAATGCATACAATTAAGAGTAATTGGTAGGACTACTTTTATTGTAAAGCATGCTGACCTTGTCCCTGAGGCAGAATGCCATGGTATAGAAATCATTTTATTTTGTAACCTTTACACAAGGAAAGAGCCAAAAACAGCAGTTTTATGACGAAGATATTTATTTTCGCCACTGTACGTAGCAGTGAGAGATTAAAAATAAAACCAAAAGCTGAAGACATTGCAGGGAGTCTTCTGTGCTGTCTTGCCACAAACCTCACGCGCTCTCTCTCTTCTCAAACACACATTCACTCCATTCTTAAACCAGTCGTCCATACACCCCCATCCCAATGATACCTTGCTACCCTTCCTTCCTATTGGCCATCACTGGGGAAATCCCTTATCCCCACCCCCACCCCTCTACTCTGACCATTTT
>SMGT01014170.1:169787-186914 GCA_004794575.1 Lanistes nyassanus
CCCTGACTGACCGCTCCCCTCATACCATGCCGTGGGTGTCAGCTAATGCCACACTGCCCCTGTTTCCAGTGTCCACTGACTGACCGCTCACCTCATACAATACAGTGTGTCAGTCAGCTGCCACCAGCCTTTCCCTGTTTCCAGTGTCCACTGACTGACTGCTCCCCTCATAGGGGTTGTATATCAATAAGGAACATGCGCAAGCTGCATGCTGTGATTAATTATAAGGTTTACACCAAACGATGCCTGAGTAATGCATATAAACTTTGATTTCTGCTTCTGTATGTACAGAGTATATAATGGCACTGTTACTAACACTGTTACCATTAACTACACACTTGGGTTTGTTAGATGTTACAGCCAACCATTGAAGTGATTCATGTTAGTCGTCATTCCCCACTTTTCTTTTAGGCAGTTTAGGACATCGTCATATGATAAGTTTTACATCAGTTTTATTTTTAATTACAGAGTGAAGCTGACAGAACTCTGATCTACATCACTTTGTACATCAGTGAATGTCTGAAAAAGCTGCAGAAGGTAACTGAGCTCTGTTTAGAGAGTGATCTTTCTCAAAGTTCCACTTCGTGTGATCACCATAATAACATATGCGGTAGTCACCTCAAAATACATGTATCCTTGTTGATGGTAGAGATGCCTAGTTTAGAATCTGTAGGATGCCGCTGTGATTGCCTTAGCTGTGACAAAACATTCAGTTCTTGTGAGTATCCACACGAGCTGCTGGTCAGCCAGAGCTACTGATGCCTGTGCTCTACCCACAGGGCTATCCAGTCTCTCGAGAAGACAGGAGGGTGGGGAGGGATACACGTTCTAAGGGTGCATGAATTTAAATGTTACTGCAGTGTGGTGGGATGCTGCAGTAACCTCTGTTCTTGTCTCGGCGGTGAGGCTGTCATTTAGGTCCCAAGTACTACAGCATTCTTTCTCCACAAATTTGTTTCTGGCCACAATCCGTTTAGTTTTGCTGTATTTCTAGCCACGAGGCATTCCATTGTTCAGTGTTGTGCTTATGGCCACCAGGCTTTTAGTTGTCAAGAATTCTATTTCTAGGTACCATGTTTTTTGTTGTTAAGTATTGTTTGAATATTATGTCTCTTTTAGATGACTCGGAGTGTTTGCATTAAAGTCCCTCACTTTTACACAGTGAATAAAGATGGCTTGGATTTTAAAAGTAGCCTATTGACCTTTCAGTGCTCCTCAAGAAATCAAGGAGAGAAGGAGATGTATACACTAGGTATTTCCAACTTCCCTATTCCCGGTGATGATGGTTTCCCCTTGAATGCCATGTACATCAAGCCTACCAACAAAAATGATGAAGGTGAGGAAGCTGTTTTAAATGGCTGTGGGTAAAGTCTCCCTATGCTTCAGAGGATATCTTTGGTTTTTCTTCACTTTTGATCGAAGTTTCCACAGAAACATAAGCTGGTCAAGTAGTTTTGTCAACAGCAGTTTTTGGTCGCATGTATCTCCACCACCAACCAGTGCAAGCATCAAAACTGAGAAACATTTTCAGATCGAATATCCCCAGGCACACTGACGGTGTCGAGCATGGAGTTAGTGTCACGCATGGGGTCACAACTTTGCTTAAAAGAAGTGGGTGGGCAAGGGTTGGAGGAGGGGGGAGTGAACTGAAAATAAAGCTGGCAATGTAGATATTAGCAAGTTTATATGAAAGTTAAAGATGTTTGGAAACATACTGCATCATTCACTGACAGCAAATCAGCTACTGAGCTGATGATCAAGGACTTGCTTTGTAGCAAACTACATCGCAGTGGGCGAATGCTTCATGGACAGTTGCAGTAGGTAAAATGTCAGGCAGTTACTAAACTGTTTAAAAAAGTGGTCGGAAGAGTGGAAAGTAGGCACGAGTCAAACAGGAAAAGTAAGGTCTGCTGAAAGTTGACCTTATGGTAATGACTTTTAATCTACTAGGAAGGATGGGTGGGGGTTTGTGAGAACACTGGGGGAGCTGTGTGTTTAAACAGTGAGAAGAATGTGTGTGTGTGTGTGTGAGCTCATTTGTGCTTGTATGTGCTTGCATGTGTTTGTCCACCACACATGCATGCACATGGTTGCTTAAGTTCAAGGAAAGAAAAAATATATTTTTGCCTGTTTGGTGGTATTTTGTTAAAATGAGTGGAAAGGGCCCTTTTTTCTTTCTGCCCTGATTGAATTCTAAGATCTTACACTTGAAGCTTTGTTCGTGCTTTTGAAATCCAGTCTTTTTCATACTTTTATTCACGTTGAATCTCTGAAATGATCACAGTGATCACACTGCATGTGGCTGTTAGATGTAATGATGGCATGATGGTATTTTTTCTCTGGCAGAAACAATGCGTGCTTATCTACAGCAGTTACGACAGGAGACTGGCATGAGGATGTTGGAAAAAGTCTTTGACCCACAGACAGACAAACCCAGCAAGGTACTAGCCACACCCATGAGTAGCGTAATACAGGAGCCACTTCATACACACAATGTATGTGTGGTGGGGGGAGATGGAGGTGGTGTTTGCATGGATACATGCATGTGAACGTGTGTGTGCACAGTACTTGTGCTTGGTTACTGCTTTATAAACACTTTTGATCTGAGGTGATATTTAGGCATTAAAATGCTGTTGAAAATATTTCAGTCTTGTTGGGACGGTCACTTGACTCATTTTCCTTATCTCATTTCAGTGGTGGCTGTGCTTTGCCAAGAGGAAGTTCATGGACAAAAGTCTGTCGGCCCCAGGATATTAGGCACTTCTGTGTATCTGCATTTGATAATGCCAAGTTCCAGAGGAAGATTGTTCCCATGCCTCTTGCGTAGTCCTTACAGTCACTGGTGTTTATCCATCTTCAGAGAAGACAGCAATAACAGCCACACTTGCTGCATGTATTTGTCTTGTGTGACGATGGTCAGAAAAGCATTGAATGAACTTCACACTTCTTCAAGTTCCCGTCATCCAAATGTCACCATGTTTGGATCAAAAGCTTCTACACTAATATGTATCAAATATTTTCAGGAGATTGGCTCTTTTGTATTAAGGCCTGTCAACAGAAAATACAATACTGATTTCTACAATTCTACTACATAATTTTTTTGTCCTAATGTGCATGCGCATGTAGAGGTGAGGGTGAGATATAAGTTGTGTATCGTTTGCATAAGTAGTTTCAGCATTCCTTGATATGCTCTCTCTCTGTACATGTGTGCCTGTGTGTGTGTGTGTGTGAGAAAGCCAACTAGATTAAATATTTCATGTTCTTCACAAATTCCCAAGGCAGAGCTAACACCAGTTATAAACAGATTTTCTTTAATCTCAATATTTTTTAAAATACCACTACTACATGTAGTATTACTGGATTTAATTGTAGATCTGAACTCCAGCTTACACAAGAAACACATTATAAGGACAGACAAGCTTTTCGCACAATTCAAATGATATGTGATATGTTCGTCCCACAGTTCTCCAGTATATGTGAAAACTTGTTAGGACAAAGTCTTCATGCAGTTAAAAAATGTTTGTCACAGGGCTAACAGGTACGTATGGCAGCATAAAACTTGTGCAGAGTCCAAACAATTTGTGTAGGTCACAGAACACTTGTGGTCACAGCCAGTCAGCTACATGCACTGCAAGTGGAAACTTTGAAACTAAACCAAACCATTTTGCACAGCATATGAACATGGAGAACAATTACATGACAGCTGTCCATGACAGACCGAAAGCTGTTACAAGTAGATTCTGTTCCAGTGACAACCTGGACGAAGGTCTTCTGTGATGACGTTTAGCAGAATCAAAACTGCCACCGATTGCTTCAGACGATTGGTCATGATCAAGTGCCTCCTCGCCCCAGACACTGGACTCAGAGAGTCTGCTTGATGCTTTGGCTGGATGTGCAGTTTTGTCTACAATACAGAGTCCTTTGTCCAAAATACAATTCAGAGCGCTTTTTCCAAAGACATCATTATGACCCTTTAAGCTTTACTAAAGCCATTCGTAAGACTGTAGACTCGAGAACAGCATGACAGAGCAGTCGGGTTAAATGAGGCCTTGGGATTAAATACGAAAATAAACGCTAGCTTTAGCTGATCAAGACCTATCGTCATTTCAAATATCCCTCTAGAGAAACAGGCCACTCTGGTGAAAAACTGAAGCCCTGTGGCCCACTTCACAGAACATCTAGCCGACACTAAACACCACAGAAACACACCAGTTGCACGTCACTTCAGTACACCCCCACACACAGCCGACAACATGAGGGTCTGTGGTATCTGGAAAACGAAGGGTGACTCCATTGACCCTAAGAATATGGAGTCCTTCTTCATTACCCATTTTGGCACCTACCCACCTGGCGATTGGCTGCCCCTTTTTGATCCCTCTTGCTGTCCCTTGTTCATTTTCCTGTGCCCCGAAACATGTAGATTGTCTTCGTCCTTGTCCTGTTCTAGGTTGGTCCAGTTCCCTTGTTTTAAATCTAAAGAGGGAATGCTTTTCTTTTCCAAAGAAAGAGAGGTATGCACACAGATCTGTCTTCAGAACGTACTGAAAGTGTCAGACATTGCAAGCATTTAGGTAGCATCACCTTCCATCATTATGCAGGAAATTATTCACGTGCAGTATTCCACAATTTCTTTTCACTAAGAAACTGTTTTTAAGCAGTTTATGAATCCATTGAAGAAAAATTGCTGATTTACGACCCCAGTTGTCAGAGGTCTATGTGTCCATATACTTTGGACGAAAACTTTTTTAAGCATTTATGCTATAAAGGTTTATATTAAGACTAATATGTTTGACAACATTTGTATTTTCCAAATTACTGATAATGTGATTATTAAAGTGCCTTTATCATCACAGTATACCCTTGTTTTAATATGCTTCTTATAAATTTTCCTTGACATTCACTTTCATAGCTCTCTCTCACACACATGTGCATGCACGAGTGTGCGCTGTGATACAAATACCATACAAACACAGAAAGACACTTATAGATGACCCACTGACAAAGAGAGATAACTCTATGACCGACAGTAAGCAGAGAACTGACACTGAACTAAAAGGGGAGGCACAAGGGAAGGATAGGGGTTGGGGGCCTGGATAGCTGAGTCAGTAGAGATTAGCATGTGGAAGGTTGCTGGTTCGAATCCAGCTGCGCCCAAGGATTACTTCCTGGAGTTGTTCCAACTCCATTCGGTCTTCTCCTCGCACATTTGACTGCCTGTCTATGCCGGCCATCTTACTGCAGCCATCAAGTCTCCCCATCATGCAAAATCACCACGAGATGGCAGCACTGTCCCTCTAAAATAACCAACCAGCCAACAAGACTAGGGGTTCCCTATGTGGTAAGGCAAGTAGTGTTGTAAAACAGATTCTAGTCGGTAACAGCAGAGTAGTGTTGGAAAACAGATTCTAGTCGATAACAGCAGAGTAGTGTTGGAAAACAGATTCTAGTCGGTAACAGCAGAGTAGTGTTGGACAACAAGACTAGGGGTTCCCTATGTGGTAAGTGTGAGGCGAGTAGTGTTGTAGATTCTAGTCGGTAACAGCAGAGTAGTGTTGGAAAACAGATTCTAGTCGGTAACAGCAGAGTAGTGTTGGAAAACAGATTCTAGTCGGTAACAGCAGAAACTTTATTAATCAGTGTATTTAATGGATTAGCTCCTGATGCCACTTGCCATTGTGACCTATAAAGCAAAAAAAAAAGTACAGAATGTCCTGTGCCCTTCTGGGGTCACAAAAATGTGGAGCATTTGATACCACCACTTGTCTGAGAGCCCTATGCCTCTTTCACCATGACCTGTGAACAGTTTCCCATGACCTGTTAACCGTTTACCATGACCTGTGAACCATTTCCCATGACCTGTTGTTGGCCTTTACTGTCTTACCCTGTTCTGCAATCATCAAAATCTGTTTTACTGTGATTCCTGCATGCTGGGCTCCTGCTGTGATCTGTAAATAAAAAAAAAATTTGTTGGGGGGGGGCGGCATTTGTGATCTGCAAAATAGCAAAACTGTGATCTCATCTGTTATGGCCTCCCACCCCGCTCCCCACAGGGGGTCCTCTTTCGTGTGGGTAACCATCTCCTCTTGTTCTCTGCCTTCATTACCTCACCTAACCCATGGGGCGAAGTAGCCACTGGCAGCGAGGTGAACTGGGGCAAGCTGTGCTGCCAGACATGGGCTTTGGACCCGCCTGTGGATGCGCCTTTGAGGTTCGAGGTTTGCAGTCTGACCACTCAACCATCCGAAATGCTGAACATCTGCAGTCTGACCACTTGGCCATCCAAAATGCTAAAAGTTTCTGCTAATTTCAGTTATTATGGATACATTTTATCATTTTTGCCCAAACCACATATTGAAACCAATGGATTATACCCTTTCCCACTCACCCCCCCCCCCCAAAAAAAAAACCCTTCAGGACTGTCATCTGTCAGGTGTCACTAACCCACCACTAGAACTGAACTGTGACAAGTACGATCGCCAGTGCCTGCCTATGCCGATGAAATCCTCCACCTCTGTAAAAACGTCCGTTAAGAGTGTTTGCTCTTTCAGCTTATAGTCATAGCCATTTAAATTAACTCACTAAGATTAATTCGCACAATGTATAGACTATATATATACATATCGTTAAGTGATAAAGTGATATCGCACTATATAAATCTTTCTTCAGCACTGTCCTCGTCGTCGTTAGCGATATGACGTAATCCCACCCCACCTCCATTCTATGTGCTAGAAGAGAGACTATCTTTTGCGGGGGTGGGGGGACACATACTGCATGGACCGAGATGACAACGCTTCTATGGGTGCGTCAGCCCACCACATGGCCAATCTGTAGCACTAGCTGGGACTGCTGATCGAGGTACTGCCCTCTGTTGGATAGTATTAGTTTGATAGGGTTGCATGAGGGTCGGTACCTGGGCATCGTAACAACGGTCGTACGCCTGTTCGCCCTGTGTATTTTATGCGAATCTTTACATGTAAACAACAGATAAGAAATTTCATCCCCTACAGGTCAAACAATTCGATAGATCGATATCCTTTTGTTTCTAATTACACGCCATATATATCTATCCAATTTATGCCAGTATATTCTACTCGAGCCCTTTTAAAAGATAGACGTTTAGCTCCATGAAATAGACAATTACGAACATTTTAAGCCGTAATTGGCTGTGCTACATTTTTCAAGAACAAAAGATGCACACTGCACGGCCTTACTGCCACCCTATATATGTTTGTAAACTGCCGTGCACGTGTTTGCTTGTGACTTTGTTTTGAAGTATTACCTGGGACAGTGAGGGCTGTTCAGCTTCAAACCATATGTTTCGAATAGGAACAAGGGCATGTTCTTCATAAATACATTCTTAACAATTATGACCATTAATTATTACAGGCCATACTTCAGGTCGGTCCAGAATCGTCTAGCGTGTCGGTCGGCCAGTGGTCTGCGCGGAAGTCGACAGTAGGGGTCCAACAAAGAACGGCAGCCGAGCTCATTTTCGCCAAAAGGCACGCGATGAACTCATTTGCATATTCGCTCGGCTAAGGCTTTTTGTGTTGCTATTGAACACCGTTCTGGTAAGTTTTCGTAGAAAACACAAATAATATAAAGACTGGGAAGCGGTCCTTTGTTTCACGCAGTCTTGTAAACATTCGACGACGTTTTTATCAAGGCATTTCTAAGATGCGATAAGTTTTAGTTTAGGGAGGGAGCTCGTCGTGCGAGTTCAGTCTTTTCGTGAGGTCGCCATCTTGAACATGATAATTTGTTGTTCGGGGCGAAAAAGGGAAGATGTTGAAAAAGAAGCGTGGTTTTGAAGCATACAAAGTTGATATATAAATATTTTATGCATAAAAATATTGGTGCATATTTAGGAGCATGTTTGACGTTGCTTGTGCATATCCGAAACATTTTCATATCAGTAAATACTAGTAACATTACTATAACAAGTTCAACATTAGTACGTAGCTCATTCTCGTGTAGACTCGAGTTCAGTCGTCGCTGTATGTTTTAAGCTGCTGCACAAATCCCAGTTGATTACTTCCCCTCTTGAACTGGCAGTACAGTGGCATCGTGCCTTGACGGCGGGCTGACTGCACTTTACACGAAGTGGATTTTACTCATTTACTGATGTAGTCAAAACTAGTGCTTGTACTTTTTGTAGCAGCCAGTGGAGAGGACTGCCGACAAAGAAAAACTGTTTTTACTAGCACATGTGCACATATAGGCAAATACGTACAAGATCGTCCAAAAATTTAAAACAAAATGAGCATCAGCAGTTCCATTCCTTGAATTTTGAAACCTACTTTGTACTTCACTACTTGTAGTCTATTATCTATGTATGTTTCAGAATGTTACTCGATCTTGTATGAATTAAAAATAATGGTTATTTATATGGTTGCTTTTTAATAAATTATAATTTTCTGAT
The DNA here is from genome assembly GCA_004794575.1 of Lanistes nyassanus. Classification (NCBI taxonomy): domain Eukaryota; kingdom Metazoa; phylum Mollusca; class Gastropoda; order Architaenioglossa; family Ampullariidae; genus Lanistes; species Lanistes nyassanus. The sequence goes on from SMGT01014170.1 coordinate 178,210, forward strand.
TCACCACTTTCATACAGCCTTACAAGGTGTCCTAACTTATAAGTTACAGGTTATAGTTTAATTGTTGATCAAAATTAGAGAACACTGGTGGAAACATAAGTCATTTGTGGTTTTTTTTTCAAGTTCAGTAATACTGATCATTGTTATTTGTTAGATTGAGAACATTGCAGCAGTAATGAACATTGCTTTCTGAGTCAGGCATGTATTGATATAAGTACACATTGGTACATGAACATTGTCTTGTAGAACTTTAACTTTTTCAGAGAACTTATTCACGATGGGGCAGTAGTTCCTTGTTTTATTTTTCAACTTCTCTTAAAGACTTAACATAATTTGTATGTTAATGTGGTACAGCTTTAGCCATTTTCAAACAAGACTGAGAAATACAACATAAACCATGCAGATATTTGTATATAAAACCAACTTGTTTTGTACATGTATTCTGAGAGTCTTCGTAAATCATCCTGATAAGCAATTAACGGACTTTGCGACAGGACATTGAACAACCAACCAGCCCTGTAAATCAAATGATACTTTAAAAGCACTTCTGAATTAGAATAGTGCAACATTGAGACAGAAAATGTTGCTGTTAAATTGCATTTTATTCTTTATGTCTTTTGATAAAAATATACGAAAGATAACAGGTAAAAAAGTTCTGTATGACCGTGAGCAAAACATGTAATTCTGCCCGACACCTTTGTTGTCATGCACAGTTCTCCAGGTATCAGAAAGGTTCACTTTCTTGTTAATGTTTAACACGAGTGAACTAATTTGTTCAACAATTTTAAATATAAGGTGTTTAATTATCATATACAGACTTTTATAAGGAACATACACTGAGATTGTGAATATAAATTATTTTCTTGTGATTAGTATGAACTTGTGAGTTTGAGACTCCTTAAATGTTTTTTATTAGTGCTGGCTGCTGAATGTTGCTACTGAATAGATCATCTTTCGGTTTCAGAAAAGAGAGGGTACGGTTACTCCTTCGAACCACCACAAGTCAGAATAGAAGTGGACCAGTAAAATAAGTGAGAAGTAGCTCAGTGAGAAAATATTGTGTGTTCCTCTGCTCTTCTAAAGATAACTGTTGTATCTGCCACCATCAGCACCATCCTGTCACGCTTACGGCTGCCTCTGGCTGGTACCCTGTTGACATGATGGCGGCCATTCCAACGGCCAGGCCAGACATTCCCATGATGCCTATGGCTGTGTACCCAAATGCAGGCTTCATGCACACGGCAGAAAACCCACACATCAACAAACTGCCTGTGTCTGTCTCTCGCAGCGTGCACAGCGCTCACATCTCCACTGCTGTTGGCGGCCCGACCCCTGAGCCAGTGCAGCTGATCTCAAGCAATCAGCAGAACAGCAAGTCAGCGGTGGCTGCTACAGATGCTGCCAGTGAGTCAGGTGAGTGGATAATTACAGCATCCTAGAACGAAGGGCAGTCTGCCTTAGTCGGCTGATTCCATGGAATAAATGGTTAGAATAATAATGGTGAATGTCACTTTTAAAAAATTGCCCTAAAAATGTTTGAATTTTACTGTTAAGTTTTCACTAGAGCTTTGTTGTTTTGATCAGCACTCAGTTCTTAATTGAGACTTGCCACCATTTTCCCATCTTGTGTTTGTCTCAGCGCTTTTGTCAAAGTGAATGTCATCAGTGTGCATGATTATGTAAACAGGTGTGTGTATGTGTGTTCAATGATGCCTACCATCTCTGAAGACCTGTATTTGTCCCTGAAAACAGATAATGAACTGAACACATTATGGAATCTGACGACAATTTTTTTAAAAATGTATTTTGAGCTAGGCCTGGGTTCTGTTCATGGACCATAAAGATTTTAATGTTTCAATGTTTTCCTCACTGAACAAAGTTAGTGGAGGTCACAATTAAATGTTTAGAATAAATTCAGTGACAATCTAAGCTTCAGTTCATGACCAGTTGACTGCTGTGCCCCTGCAGTAAGTGGGAAGTGCTAGTCAAGAGTGACGAGATGGCTTTGAAAAAGAAGGCAGATGATTTTCGCGAAACATTTTAAATGAAAGTTTCAAAGCATGCTCAGACATTCCGATCACACTATACTCAACCGTGGTCACTTATTAAACCTGGGAATAGGGGTGATGCCTATTGCGAAAATTGTGCCTACAATTTTTCTATCAAGTCAGGAGGATGAAACAACATTCAATGACTTGAGAAAACTGATAAACACAAAAAAACAAAATTATGAGGAAAACAGCAAAGCCAGAAAATTGCTGGATTCTTTGTCAGTGCATCGTCTCAGATAACAGAATGACGACATCACATGCTGAAGTGATGCTGGTCGGTTTTAACATTTTCAAAACTCAAGACTGTTATTGAATAATGTTTGGTTTGTCCTGAAAATCAGACTGGGTTCCTAATTTTGAAAAATGTCCTTGGAAACCAAATCTGAGGGTTGGCATCATCACTTTGTGTGTGTGTGTGTGATCATGCAAGCAGGTGATATGTGTGATAATATAGATATGTGTGATAATGTAAACAGATGTATTTTAGCCAGATGCCACTGAGCATGATGTAAAGAGGGGTGTGTGTGATTAATAATATGATATAAACTGATGTGTTTTTCTGGTTATGTTTGATTATGGTTAATGATCTTTGTCTTTGCAACGTGGGTTTTCGAAATTTGCCCATTGCTGATTGTCTTTTTTGGCAGCAGCAGTGGATCCATCACGCTTGAAATACTGGAACCATGAGGAGATTGTGGAGCTCATTCAGCTGTATAAAAAGTACTTACCTGAGTTCCACAAGTTTGGGCAGCGGAAAATGAATGTTTGGCAGCGTGTTACAGAAGAACTTGTGGCAAAAGGTTATGGAAACTTCTCTTGGGCAGAATGCAGTGCAAAATTTCGTAGTCTACGGGACAGGTATTTTTTTGTTTGTTTGTTTAAGAATTGTTCAGGACATTTATAATAGTTTTTCATCCTTGTCTGTGGTACCAAAGACAGTGGTTTGATAACGTTCATGTCTTTACTAATCCGTGCTGTATAATCGCTGATAGCAAGTGTTGGGTTCTTTATTGTTCAGGTTTGAGTGCAGAGCCACAGAGTTTAAATGTTACTTGTTTCTTGTCACAATACTGTACCATGACCCAAAGTGCTATATTCTCAATTAGCGATCCCTAAACGCACCTACCAAAAAAACATACCCACCAGTTCAACCCTGGTAAGGCCCCTCCACATGTGCACACCACACGTTAACCTTGCGCACTGACCACGTCACCCTGATAGAAGCAAACGGGTGGCTCTGGACTTGGAGGTGGCCCTGCTGGTGCAGTCACAGCAGAATCTGGCCTTTGACACTTGCACACACGGGTCTCCTTGCTGCGGTGATCTGGCCTTTGACACTTCCACACAGGTTGCTTGCCAACGCGGGGCTCCTTGCTGTGGTGATCTGTGGTATTGTGCTGCGGTTCGCATTCCCCTTTGGGTTTTGACCTGGTACCTTTTCTTCTCCTGGTGGCGCTCCACTCTCATCCCTTGTTTCTTTAATAAAACTTACCATGACCTGTCATAGGCCCACCCTCCTCCCCGCTGGTTTTGGTTCTCTGGCTTGAGAAACTCAGGGTGACCTGGTCAGTGAGCTGTGTGCATGCGCAGAGGAGCCTTACCAGGGTTGAATTGGTGGGTATATTTTTTGGAAGGTGCGTTTAGGGATTGTTGAGAATATAGCGCTCTGGGTCATGGAAAGTATTGTTAAAGAAACACATTTAGAAACAGAAATTTGCATTTCTTGTGCAATGGTTGTGTACAATGGACTTTGTACTTGTGTACAGTGGACTTCATACTTGTCTAGTATAGACTTTGTACCAATTTTTACTTATTTAATATCATGGAAAGTTAAAACTAATTTCTCCTTTAAGGCCTTTTACAAAAACAAAGGTAAGAAGTTGTTTGTGTGTGTCTGCTGTAGCTATAGAAGAACGACGACTGGAGGCCGGGCTCACACTTGGCAGTACTATCCACTGATGAAAGAGATCATGAAAATGGAGAAGATGATTCTAGAGCAGGAGCCAGCCAACAAGCTGCCAAAAGGAACCATCACATGTGAGAACGAAATCAGAGCCCAGAATGTTGTGTTTGCTGCCAATCAACAGGCAAGCACCTCGCGAAATGAGGACAATGGTGAGGCTGATTTTGGCGACTCAGACTTGGAGGAGTTGAACAGAAAGAGAACCTTGTCAGATTCTAATGGCCCTCCCAGCAAGAAAGGGAAAGAATCCGATCAGGAATCAGAAATTGTTGTTGGGAAGAGTTTCAATGGCGAGACTGTTAAAGCTAAGACAAAGCAAGTGCCTGGGCCACTTGGCCCCTTGAGTGGCCTTCAGGGATTGGGGAAGAGTCTGTGTTTGCCGCAGACGCAGCTGGTTGTGGCCGATGATGGACAGGTGGTACAAACCACTTCAGCTCCTACTGGTCTCTTTGTGGACGAGAATGGTCGCCTAGCAAGCAGTCAGGGCACTCCAGCACGGCAAACAGTCTCAATGCCTCAGTGGTTCAAGATGTATGAGAAAAGGACACGAGCCGAAAATAACCGTCGTTTGGAAGAGCTGAAAGAAATGCACCAGGAGAGTCTCGAGCTGCAGCGACAGAGTCTGGAAATTCAACGGCAGAAAAATGAACTCTTGAAAAACCTGACAGAATCCTTGGCAGAGTTCAAATCACTCCTCCAGCGATGAGAGAGACTGTGTCTGGCTGTCCATATAGTAGTGTGCACTGTTAGCCAGCAAGTCTGCAGGTCAGTTACTGATACAGTGTACAAACTTATTTTGCTTATAGAAGATTGAGAACAAGGCTAGCCATGTTTCGAGAACAAAGTAGCTGTTTGTGTCCATAATGACAGCCATAGGGTTGTTTTCTAACCCTGCATTTTCGTCACCAACCATTCCGAAGGAAGGCTGTAGAAATGCCTTTGCAGTTTGTTTTTGCCTTGATTACTGGCCTTTGAGCAATATAGAATAAAGTAGCATTAGCTGAAATGCTTCAAATTTTTACATCAGTAATCCAAATGTCAAAGAATGGTGTGGTGCTGGCTGTTTCTTTATACATACACTGAAATCTGTGGACATGAACTGTTTTAGGTGCTTCTTACAATGCTGGTTATTAAATTTTGCTGATGCTAGCTATAAAATCCATTCTTGAAGATGTTCAAAACTGGGTTAGTATTTGTAATGATGAACATTTGGAAAGAGTCATAATCCCAGTAAATGCTGCAACTCTTAATGAATGCAAAATACTTGGCTTTAGAACAAGACACCGTATTTACATGCATAAAATGCTGTTATAAGCCATACCTGGGAAGCAGAGCTAGAAAAAGGCATGTGCACAGATAAGACCTGGCAAGGAAGCAAAATTAGAAAAACGTATGTGCACAAGGCATTCAGATGCCTGTCACTAGTATTGGCACCAGGACTGTATGGACATTTTTGATGGGTTAAACTAGTATCTTGGTCTAATTCTCCATTTTTTATCACTTTGTTTTGAATTTATGGCTGTATAAGCAAGCACCTTAACTCGGTCACAAGTTGTTTTCCATGTCCTTGGATCTAGACCTTGCAAGGAAATCATGAACCAAAGAACTGAGCACGAGAGGCTGCTACAGTTTGGTGGAGATAAAACATCGTGAATAAGATTTTGCTAGAAGTACAGTCATCCTTGAGTTTGTGATGTTTGCGAGTTGATACTTGTGGATGATTTTAGAATGAAGATACCGACAGTCATGCCCTGAGTTTGTGATGTTTGCAAGTTGATACTTGTGGATTTTAGACTGAAGACAGTGACAGTTATGCCCTGAGTTTGTGATGTTTGCGAGTTGATGCTTGTAGACTTTAGACTGAAGACACTGAGAGTCATGCCACTAGTGTACCACTTTCTTTCACAAACACAGAGATGCAAGCAATGTTTACAGGTGGTGCCACAATTTATACACCATTTGTCTTCACAAACACAGAGAGATGGAAACACTGTTTATGGTTTCCCACAATATGTACACCAACACCATGTGTCTTAACAAAAACAGATGTAAGGCATGTTTATGGTTTGCCATTGTACATCATCATCTATCACAAACAAGGGGCAGGTAATGTTTACAGCTTGCCGGGATGCATACCGCGCTATTTGACTCTTTCACAAACACTGTTAAGATGGAAGCAGCGTGTGGCTCTACATGGTCAGTTGTTCAGTGGAAAAGCAGCTATATTTAACAAGAGAATTTCACACAGTAATAATGAGAACCAATGTTCGTCTATGCTGCACAGCTGCACTTTTGAACTGCCTTAAACCAAAGACATTTGGGTGCATCATTTATGCAAAGAAATGATACGATGCACAAGATTAAAACCCGTGTGCACACATGATGAAAAAGTTTAAGGGATTTTTTTAAAAATTTAAAACAAGGGAACTGGACCAAGCTAATGTAACAGGGTCGAGCGGTAGCGGGTTCGGTTCCTATTACAGGCGGGGCAATGGCTCTGGCATCCTTCCACTCTGGACACAGCAAGAAGTCGTCTTTACATCTTCATGAAAACTTTATTCTCTCTTGCCTCACTGTGGGAGCACAGCAACTCAAGACTAAATCCTTGCTCGAGTGACTACCTCAAAGCGCTCCATCTGAATCCCGAATCAACTGACTCATCTAACTTTAATCTCGCTCTTTTTACCCACGCTCCCCGCACATTGTCGCTGACCTTTCGCCCTCGCCTCCCACTGATGCTCGGTCTCCTCAGCCCGACCCCCCCTCCCTCTCTAAGTGGCCCTACCCTTCCCTAGCCACCTTGGGTCAGGGACTGGGAAGACACAGATACCCTTTGTTTCATTCTTGAGTAACAGACAACCAGTAAGGCGCATGATGTAACTTCCCACGCGATGCCGGCTAGGGGAGTTCAGGGGCCGGCTGGCGGTTATGTAATCACCAACCGGCTACACTAAGACATGACAAAGACGAAGACAATCTACATGTTTGGGGCACTACCCCTTCATTAAAAACGACGACTCAAAAACGACAAAATAACAACAACAACGAAAGCAGAAGAAAAAGAGGGGGTGTCAGTGTGAGAGAGAAGGTGAGAGAAAAGAAGTAAGAGAGAGGGAGGGGTGAGGGGGGTTAAGGGAAGAGGAGGGAGGGGGAGAGTTAGTGTTTAAGGTTGAGTCCTGTTGGTGCCATGGTACCAAAATGGGAAATGAAGTAGGACTCCATATTCTTACGGTCAATGGAATCGCCCTTCATTTTCCAGATACCACAAACCCTCATGTTGTCGGCTGTGTGTGGGGGTGTACTGAAATGACGTGCAACTGGTGTGTTTCTGCGGTGTTTAGTGTCGGCTAGATGTTCTGTGAAGTGGGTGTTGAGTGTGCGTGCTGTCTCCCTGATGTAGAATAAAGTGGGACAGAGGGTGCATGTGATGGCGTAGATGATGTTGCTGTTAGTGCAAGTGAAGTGGCGCTTGATGACGAAAGTGGTATTGGGTGTGTGGAGTGTTGTGGCGCTGTTCAGGTAGGGGCAGGTGTGGCAACGGGGGACGTTGCATGGGTGGAGCCACAGGAAGATTGTCTGGATGCACACAGTATTCAATGGAGAGAGCTACTTATCTACACCATGTGCTTATCATGGCTCCAGGAAGATTGTTTTACTGTCCGGCTGCACACACACTAAATGTGAGTCTCTGAGACATGGACACACAACCTTTAAGTCCAAGTTGAGCTCATATTTTGGGGGGTGGGAGGTGGGGAAAGAGAAACTACGGTACAATTCTGCTCCAGTATTTGAATTTTAATGCAATATTAATATCGATAATTTTTGACTGGGGACTGCAGTAGTATGAATCTATTTGGACAGTGTATACTCTTTGTGTGGTTGTATCATGTCTCTGTGTAATTGTCTCCTTCTGGTTCTCATGTCCATCTCTGTAGTCTCAAGTCTGTAGTTTCAAGTCTCTGCGTGGTTATCTTTGTCTGTGGTTCTCATCTCTGTGTAGTTGTTTCATGTCTTAGTGTAGTCTCATGTCTCTTTGTGTAATTGTCCCAATTCTGTATGTTGTCCGAAGTCTTAGTGCAGTTGTCTCAAGTCTTTATGTGGTTGACAAGTTTTCTTTCAAGGAAAAAAAACCCAGTACCTTTTGCATTACCTTTGTGCAATCAGAAAAAATCCTACATCTTTGCTCTTCATTGATAGCCCTAGATGCCCCAAAAAGTCTGGTATGCCCATTTTTCCCTTTATGGCTCCAGCTGCAAAAATACATGTATATACCTATATAAAATATATTTTCTTGTCACAATACTATACCATGACCCAAAGTGCTATATTCTCAATTTAGCGACCCTAACCGCACCCTCCAAAAAAATAACCCACATAACAACCCTGGTAAGCCCCCTTCGCACATCCGCACACCACCTGCCCTTCGTGCGCACAGCTCACTGACCAGGTCAAGCTTTCTCAAGCGCTGTGCTGCCGGCAGGACGTGTGTGTGTGTGAGCTCCACCTTCCTCACTCTCGCGTTGGCCTTTTGCCTTTGGCGGTCCTACCTACCTCTGCGCTGCGTCGCCTCGGATTTACAGGAAAGTGATTTGTGTCTTTTCCTTGCGACTTCTGTCTGCGTGTTGCTCTTTTTCAACTTTTTTTTATCCTAGCGTTAAGCTTTACTGTCTTAGCCGTTTTACTGGGGGGGG
>SMGT01014170.1:186931-198286 GCA_004794575.1 Lanistes nyassanus
GGGGGGGGGGTTGCGCGTCTCAAGGTGTTGACCCAGACGTGTGTTAGCTGTACTCACGCTTTGCTTGCTTTGCTTTTCGGGTTGTGACGTTACAGTAACTACAACATACAGTAACTTTATCAACCCGCGTGCAGATTTTGTGTATCTTTGCACTTTGGCCGCGTGAGCCCCCCTCCTCCGCCGGTTCGGACGGTAGTCACCGGGATCGCTCCAGCACACGCAGGATGGATGGTCACCGCTGGTCGCCTGCAGCCACCATTACTTCCGCGGATGTCTCTCCTTTGCCACAGTGCACCGTCACGTCAGCGGCTGTGGTCTTGCTGCCCGTTCCTCTACCGGACCCGCCTCTCTTGCGTCTGTGTCTCCGACTGGCCGCCCTGCGTCATCACGCCTATCCAGCTGGTCTTCGGTGTCCGCCTCGTAGGATCAACCACCTGTTCTTCCTCCTCCAGGTCCGCAGGCCAACGTTTCCACCCACCGGGGTGGCTGCAGTCAGAAGAGTGGTGCGGTGGCCACTCTCGCGGGACCCGCTGGAGAGGAGCGTAAGCTATTACCGCCCGGTTCAGCTGATCGTCCCTGTGGTCTTGCGCCGTCGGGTACGGAGTTGCCTTGGCCTCCTGCCCAGGAGGAAGGGGTGCTTCGCTGCACAGCTCCCGCGGCAGCCTCACAGCTGAAGTCCCTGTCCCTCGTGGACTGGATGCCTCTGTCGATCAATGAACCCACTTCCGCTGCTCTCGGAGCAGGGGTGGGGGAGGCCATGGCAGTCAGCCATCCGCCAGAGGGACTGTCGGTTGTGATGGAGGAGGCGATGGAGCGTGTCTTTTTATGCTTCCTTGAGAAGCATGAATTGGTCTGTGTCCCCGCCAGTTTGGGCGGGGTGCAGATAGACACGCCTCCAACCTCTGGCAACCCACCAGAAGTGGCCTGTGCTTCTGGTGTGGATTCACACTGACACCCCCCTTCCAGTTACGTGCATTTGCATGCCTCACCCGCCTCTTCCCTTGTATGTTCTGGTCAGGGGAGCGATCGCCCGCCTCGCTTGTCGCCGGTAGTGCATGTCTGACTGCTGGAGAGTGCTTCTCACCCCACTCTCACGGCTCCTTTTCGGAGTTGATGCCTGATGAGTGGGAAGGGGGAGATGTCTCGGAGGTGTCGGCTTCCAAGACGGTGGACGAGAAGCCGGGTTGGCTTCTCACCTCCATTTTGGAGCTCGTGGAACTCCCGCAGGAGTCTGCGCCTCAGTGCATGATGCAGTGATCTGAGGTTGAACAAGACTCATCTTGGTTCTCCTCGGTCCACCTTCCGACACCTCGCTCGTAGTCGGTCTGCTTGCGTGAGTTGCCGTTGGTGTCCTCAGCTGTTTGGAATGTGTGGTCTGACTACCATTTCAAACAGCGTCCGGTTGCGCATGTCGCTGATCCGCCACAGAAGGCATTGTCTTCCTTCCCCCACGTGGCCCCGGTGGGTACCTTCTGGCCCCCACCCAAGCCATGCAGAGCCACTTCGTGGTTAGCCCGTGAGTCTATGCCTCCCAAGCCCCTCCAGGTCTTGCAGGAAGATCTGGTTCAGTTGCCTCCTGGCTCCCGACCTCCTTCCTCACTGAGTGTGCTTTGGTCTTATAACAATATGCGTGCCTGGTGCATATATAGCACATATATTTTGTATGATTTGGAAGACAGATTAATCGGGGTAACGATGAAATTGCTCGCTACTAGTCATGTGATAATGGCGCAATTACCCCGCTTGAGTAGGACCAAAACCACAACATAAATCTGGCTGTCAGAGAGTAGCTAATGGGAGCGCTGACGGGACACTGGCTAATGAGGGAGGCTCGTTAGTATATTTTGGATGCCTCTCACCCCAATATATGCGGGCCTGCCGGCGACTTGGGAGGACAAGGCTTTGAGAGGACGATAGAGGAAGACGACCCGAACGCCCTCGTGGCGAAAGTTTGCTCGCCGTTAAAACCTCTGGCAGCGGCGTATGGCTAGACAGCAGACAAGAGATGGAAGGCGTAAGCACATTGCCCGAGCGTCTGGCGCACGAAGACCTGCAACTGCTAGTGGACGCGATCATCGAGCCGCCCGAACAGAAGGCAACACTGCGGGCATGGATCATGGCCGGCCAATGGAAGGAAGCATTGCTTGAGCTGTTCCTCGAGGTGGCCAGAAGGTATCAGTTAGACGACCCACCCCCTCCGTGACAGATATCGTTTGAACTGTAAGATGTGGGAGGTGACTAGTTTCATATTGTGACGGTCCCCCACAAGTCATCCCCCGATCATGTCAACAGGATGGCGAAGATGAGAAACTGATAAGCAAAGTATAGGCAAGTTAGAAACTGGAGACAACATTATGCGAGAGACAGGTCCAAGACAGAAAACCACTAGACCATCAAGATTAGAGAGACAGGTCCAAGAGAAACCACTAGACCATCAAGATTAGAGAGACAGGTCCAAGAGAGAAAACCACTAGACTATCAAGATTAGAGAGACAGGTCCAAGAGAAACCACTAGACCATCAAGATTAGAGAGACAGGTCCAAGAGAGAAAACCACTAGACCATCAAGATTAGAGAGACAGGTCCAAGACAGAAAACCACTAGACCATCAAGATTAGAGAGACAGGTCCAAGAGAGAAAACCACTAGACCATCAAGATTAGAGAGACAGGTCCAAGAGAGAAAACCACTAGACCATCAAGATTAGAGAGACAGGTCCAAGAGAAAACCACTAGACTATCAAGATTCGAGAGACAGGTCCAAGAGAGAAAACCACTAGACTATCAAGATGAGAGAGACAGGTCCAAGAGAGAAAACCACTAGACTATCAAGATAAGAGAGACAGGTCCAAGAGAAACCACTAGACCATCAAGATTAGAGAGACATGTCCAAGAGAGAAAACCACTAGACCATCAAGATTAGAGAGACAGGTCCAAGAGAAACCCACTAGACCATCAAGATTAGAGAGACAGGTCCAAGATAGAAAACCACTAGACTATCAAGATTAGAGAGACAGGTCCAAGATAGAAAACCACTAGACTATCAAGATTAGAGAAGTAGCATTTTAGATGAACCGCCGTGCCTCCGCCAAATATTCATTATTCTTCAATTAATAAACTTTGTCGTTGTCGTCGAAGTGTGTTGTTGTACGAACACGAGTGATGCATGGAGGGGTGCCAGATATGTCTGGTGTAATGGACTCCGCCATCTATGCACTTGAGCGTTCCGTTTACACCAAGGGCTGCACGGCTTTCCGCCTTGATGCAGACTTTGCCTCATCGCAAATCTGCTTTCGTGCTCTGGCGGGTGCGTTACGCGCTTCTGTCCGCAGTGCAGCGTACGCCATGGTCTCTTTGTTGGCCAAGAGAGATACGTTTCTCTCCACCATGACAGATGTTCCACGAACACTGTCCAACAACTTGCACGTGGGGCCGATCATCCCATCTGCCTTGCTCGGTCCCTACAGCCAACAGGCGATGGACGTGTTAGCTTCCGCCAATAGGGAGTGCCGGCTCGAGGCCTTGCTTACTTCTAAGGAGCAACGCAAGCGCCCATCCGGCGGGCCACAGCCTTCTGCTTCAAAGAAGCATAACCCAGGCCCCAAGTCCCAGCCGTAAGGGGGTCTTGGCACTCAGCCCCCGCCTCCCAGAGGTAAGGGTCGGAGGCCAAGACATCGTCGATAGCACCCCCAATAGGGGGGCTCTGCCTTGGAATCCCCTGCACCCATCCCCCCCCCACAGGCTGGAGGCCTATCACGCATGTGGAGGTGTGGAGCCGCTGCCAGTGCAGCATGTGATTCGGGTAGGGTTCAGCCTGTTGTGGGAGTCCGCTCTCCCCCCTCCCCCCCCCCATTCGCGTCGCCCTCCCTTGTTCCGTCTACCTGCAGACAAACGCGAACAGAAGGCGTTGGACTTGGCTGTGGCTGCCCTGTTGCAGTCAGCCACGGTGGAGCAGGTTCACCACCCCTCCAGCCCCGGGTTTTACTGCCGTCTTTTCATGGTACCGAAAGCGACCGGTGGGTCCCGCCATGTTCTGGACCTATCCCCCCTCAACCGCTTCCTGTGGAAAGTCCATTTCCGAACGAAGACGCCTTCCTCGTTCATAGAAGCTCCCCGCCCGGGCGACTTTGTCACGTCTCTTGATCTGCACGAAGCATACTTACACGTACTGATTCACCCGGCCCATCGGAAATGGCTGCGCTTCATCTGGCGGCCCCAGGTCTACCAGTTCAAAGCACTGCCTTTTGAACTCTCCCTTGCACCTTGGGTTTTCACCACGGTCAATCGAGAGTTGTGTGCTCTGTTGTGCGAGGGGGGGGGGGATACACTTTCATGCGTACCTGGACAATTGGGCGATCCTCGCAGCGGATGCTGGCCTGTGCAACTCACACATGCAGGAGGCCATGTCTCAAGCATTCTCCCTCAATCTCAGCAAGTTGCAGCTCCGTCTCTCGACCCATTTTATGTTCCTGGGCATGGAGTTCGACACCATGTCTTGGACTGTCCGCCTTGCGCCCCGATGCTTAGACAGTCTCCAACTACTGTTGACAAGGTTGTCGAGCGGTCTACGAGGCAGCTTGCAGCCCTGGTGGGAATAATGGTGTCGATGGTTCCGCTGGTCCCCCTTGCGACGGTTGTCCTGCGACCCATTGCAGCACGGTTTGACCAGTCTTCCCAGAAGTGGGATGCACTGGTTCCAGAACCGGAAGCGTTTGGCCCTCTCTTCCAGCCTTGGTTGACATCTGCTGTTCCCATCATGCTCCCCACCACCAGAGGCGGAAGTCTTCACAGACTCCTCCCTGTGGGGGTGGGGGGCACACTTCCTTCACCATGTCACCTCCAGTGCGTGGTCGGAAGTGGAGGCGAACTTGCACATCAACTTCCTGGAGTTGCATGCAGTTCGCCTCGCCCTGGAGAGTTTTCACAATGTGCTTCCCCAGCGTACATCAACCACCAGGGTGGTACCCAGTACTACCCACTCAGCAGCGTTGTCAACTCAGGCGGAGGACTTGTGGCTCTGGGCCCACAACCATAGTCTCTTCCTGTCTGCCAGACATGTGATGGGCTCTGTCAATGTTCTGGCAGACCTTCTGAGTCGCCCTCACTGCGTTCTCCAGACCGAGTGGACTCTGGCACACTCACTTCTGGAGCCAGTAAGATTTAGAGATGATTTTAACTGAAGTTAAGGTTTAGATTGTGCAGAGCATTTTTAAGTGTATCCCTTTTTCTGCCCTTTGTCCGGTCCGCACGTTGTCGGTGGTGGTGGTGATTTAGAGGGACAGTGCTTCCACCTCGCGATGATTTCACACTATGGGGGATGGGGTCCTATTACTAAACTATGCACGGAAAGAACCACCAGACTGATGGCTGCAGTAAGATGGCCAGTGCGGACAGGCAGTTTAATGTGCGGGGAGATGGCCAAATGGAATTTGCACAATCTTTAACTCCAGGAAATAATCCTTGGCCACACCAGGATTCGAACCAGCAACCTCCATCTGCTAGTCCACAGTTCTCCCAGCTGAGCTATCCAGGCTCACAGCTCCGCACTTTGTCCAGTCCGCACCCTACTTTTATCGGGTGGGGACGGGCCGCAATGAGGGCACTGTCAGGCTGGGCGGCGGCTAGTCAGTGTACGTGCAGCGGATACCAAAATTTGTGTTTGTTACATGTACAAAGACACGAAAATATGCGATGAATAGTGTGCTCTTTGCTATTCCTGTTAGTGTTAAAGACAGTTTAGTAGAGCGAGAAGGAAATAGAGATAATTACATTTAAATGCAGTTTTGCTAGCTACAGTGAATAGATGCAGATAAATATGCCTACCAACTGATCTACACATTTGTTGAGTTCACTATCTAAAGAAAGAGTGTATCAAGTAGAATCCGAAGATGTTAGTTGTTAGGATCTGTAGCTATTCTAAAAGAGTATAGAGAAGTCTAAAGAGAGTGATCCTAACACAGCATGCTATAAAAAGGCACAGCGCGTCACAGCCACGGATCGCTGGCAGTACTCAGCCTGTAACCTGATAGCGCACCCCGGCGTCCACTGTGGCTGTGAACGTGAGATGGCCAAAACCGTCTCCATGATGGCTGCGTCCATCACACAAGATTGTGGTGCCTGCTGTATTTGTTCAGGCACTTACAAATCGGAGAGAAATGCCAGCCCCCTGCAACAGTTAGGTGTTTAGCTGTCTATACTGCAATATAACAATCAATGCAGTCACATGTAAATGCTCCATGCTCCAGTATTGGAAGATGAAGCTGACACCAGGTCATGTTGTGACTGTGATCTTTTCATGTCAATGTCAGCTGACAAATGCAGAAAGTCTGTGCTGTGACCTCGCGACAAAAGTGAACGACGCAACTAGGTGGGACAAGACCTGCAGTGACGGTGAACAAGTGGACACGAAGACGGTCTTTTCTTGATGTTTCTGGGAGGTGAGATGTGACAGCTGGGCTGACTAGGGCAGACCTGCAGTGACAGTGAACAAGTGGACACGAAGACGGTCTTTTCTTGATGTTTCTGGGAGGTGAGATGTGACAGCTGGGCTGACTAGGGGAGACCTGCAGTGGGACCAAGTAAGCAGTAAACACCCTGGTACGGTTGGCAACAGCGTGATCTGGAGGTGAAGCAAGGTGTGACTGGAAAGCTGTAGCAAGGTACTGAAATAACATTAAAAGACTAAATTGCAAGAGATGACTACAATGTATTATCTCTAGATATTTGCAAGCCTTGAGAAGTCATTCAGTGCATGAAAGTATGCTTGGAGAAATTCCTAAAAATTCTCTGGATTTTTGTTTGGACTGCAGCTAATCTGAGTAATTTTTATTAAGACCTTGTAGATTATCATATTTTGGATAAGTTTTTTTAAAAAGTAGAAATAGTGAGACGGTGAATAGTTTACACCCTATATATTACTGGGAGGGTAAACTTTGCATTGCTGTGTTCACACCCTAATGTACCATACCATAGCTACAGTGTTAACATCATAAAATACTTTAGTGTCAGCGTTCACATGCCAATGTTATGTATCACTGGTTGCATTGTTCACACTCCAATGTGCATCAAATATACTGTTTGCACCCCAAATTGCTATTAGTTATTACAGTGTTCACAAGCCAGCATATCAGGTTATAAAGTTTACTGAAGTGTCCACATACCAGTGTACTATTAGCCACACCATTCACACCCCAGCATATCAGGTTATAAAGTGTATGGAAGTGTTCACATCCCGATGTACATAGTAGCTGCACTGTTCACACTGATGTTTGTGTTTAAATTGAATGAGCCTCCACATGGTAGTGATTTTGCAAATGTTCACACCCAAGCACATCAGTCAGGTTATAAACTGTACTAAAGTGTTCACACTCCCATGAACTATCAGCCACTCTTCAATCTCCAAATCCATGTACCATTAGTTACTGTGTTCACACCTCCATGTACTACTAGTGTCACTGTTCATACCCCAATACATTAAGATGCTAACATGGCATGCTGCATATTTTTTCTTGGTGGTGGAACAGACAAAAGGGTACACATTACATGAATGACCAAAGTGACATGGCAGCCAATTAGCATGTACAGGCGTTTGGTACAAGACACAGAAACTATGGGCAGACAGGGCTGCCTGGTGGGACGGCTTGGAAAAATCTGATGTACATCAGCAGTATCCAACGATGGTTAACACTTTTGCCGTGTGCACTGATTTACATCATACTGCTGCTGCTGTGTCATCACCACACCCTGATAGTACACGTACGTGTAGTAAATGCTACTGCTGTGTCATCACCACACCCTGATAGTACACGTACGTGTAGTAAATGCTACTGCTGTGTCATCACCACGCCCTGATAGTACACGTACGTGTAGTAAATGCTACTGCTGTGTCTAATTTGGTACAAGACAACACCACTCTTGCACCTGGTCATCAGTTGAGACAAGTACACAAACAGAAAAACAAACAACTATGCATATACTTGAGTAAACAAGCAGCTATCACAAAGGCTGAGTTGTATTTTCTCTAAACGAACAACTGATGTACCTCAGCCATGAAATTCCATTAATTACAGAAAGATCTCTCACACAACTGATTGTGCTTTCATTTGCTCCACAGGTAACAACCAAATCAAGCAGTCATACAGGCAACAACCAATCAAGCAGTCACAGAGGTAACAGCCACATCAAAAAGCCACACAGGTAAGAACCAGTCAAGCAGCCACACAGGTAACAGCCATATCAAACAGCCACACAGGTAAGAACCGTTTCAAGCAGCCACACAGGTAACAGCCACACAGGTAAGAACCATATCAAGCAGCCACACAGGTAACAGCCATATCAAACAGCCACACAGGTAAGAACCGTTTCAAGCAGCCACACAGGTAACAACCATATCAAACAGCCACACAGGTAAGAACCATATCAAGCAGCCACACAGGTAACAGCCATATCAAACAGCCACACAGGTAAGAACCATTTCAAGCAGCCACACAGGTAACAACCATATCAAGCAGCCACACAGGTAACAACCATATCAAGCAGCCACACAGGTAAGAACCATTTCAAGCAGCCACACAGGTAAGAACCATATCAAGCAGCCACACAAAAGTAACCCTCTTCATTGATCCAACTGACTGTCCTGTCCTGTTTGTCTGTCAGCTACGCCTGACATTAACAGATGGTCTTTGTTTAGGTGCATCAAGAGTTGTTCTGCTTCCCAGTGCAAGCTTTTTCTCAGATACACCAAAAGGTATCCTGCTGCCCTGTCCAATCATTATCAATTCTGCCACTGCCTCATTAGCTACACGATGACTTATTCTTAAACAGCTCCCCACAAGGGAGATGGGTGGGTTACTTCACACCTTTGCCGAGGTCTACAAAGTGAGCTTTTTTTTCTTACCACAACCAGTACTGGCTCCACTGCCTGGAACGCCGAGGTCTACAAAATGAGCTTTTTTTTTCTTAGCACAACCAGTACTGGCTCCACTGCCTGGAATGCCAAGGTCTACAAAGTGAGCTTTTTTTTTCTTACCACAACCAGTACTGGCTCCACTGCCTGGAACGCCAAGGTCTACAAAGTGAGCTTTTTTCTTAGCACAACCAGTACTGGCTCCACTGCCTGGAACACCGAGGTCTACAAAGTGAGCTTTTTTTTTCTTACCACAACCAGTACTGGCTCCACTGCCTGGAACGCCGAGGTCTACAAAGTGAGCTTTTTTTTTCTTAGCACAACCAGTACTGGCTCCACTGCCTGGAACGCCAAGGTCTACAAAGTGAGCTTTTTTCTTAGCACAACCAGTACTGGCTCCACTGCCTGGAACACCGAGGTCTACAAAATGAGCTTTTTTTTCTTAGCACAACCAGTACTGGCTCCACTGCCTGGAACGCCATCAAACCCACTTCCACTGAGCACTGGAAACCTTTCCTCACCAACCACTTCCTCCCGTTCCAGGATAAAGTTCATGAGAGCACACGCAGCTAGCACAACTGAGGGGATTTTGTCTGGCAGCATTTCAAGTAGCTCCAGGCGCTGAAATGTGTTTTTAAGCAATGTGGTGGTTCGATCAAGTGCCACCATGCTGGCAGCATGCAGACGGTTAAAGTAAAACATCTCATCAGACATAGGAGCACTCTGAGAAAATGGAATCCAAACATGGTTTCTGGCTGGATAGTCCCGACTTGCTAAAACCTGAATGTAACACAAAAAAAAGGTACTTAATGGAGTGACACTATGATTGTTTTTAATGCATTCACACCCTTCTAATCTTAACTGAATTGTATCTCACATACACATTTTTTTACACTCCATAATCACCTCTCCTAAGCATACTACATGTACAGCAAAACTGAATATAATTCACTGCAAAAAAACTAATGCATAAAATAGAAAATAATAATCTTTCATTTACAACAAACAGCTCTTTAAACAGTTACATAAATGGAAAAGATAAAACCAATGTCACACGGACATAGGAGAACAGACATCTGGATGTCATTGTACCATCTCATTCAGTCGGTCCCCTACACTCTATGTTAAAGGGCTCTTAACCACAGAATGCAGCGCATGTTTACACATAGATTTTTGCATTGCCAAAACATTTGCTAAGTCCAGCGAGTCATAGCCCATGTCATGGCTACCTTGTTCGGTGTTTAATGTAGCAACGGCTACAATTTTTTTAATTTTCTTACAGGCAGTGGCTATTTGCATGGTCCCTTGATGACAGAATACAATGCTGTTTGCACAACAAGGGTGTCACTCCACAACAGAGCCGTGTAAACAAGTGCTTACAGTATTTTATGGCTTTATTCACTAATGGTGAACGATGAATTACTTTGGTTGTTACTTTTTTACCTCAGTCAAAGACGTGGGGAGGGTTGCTGAAGGTGTGCATCATGTATGTATACTTGTGACATGTCATTTTGACTTTAAACTTTCCAAGCAAGCAACAATTCTGTGTAAACAAATGCTTACATTATTTTATGGGTTTATTCATTAATGGTGAACAGTAAAGTACTGTTCCTGTTGCTTTTTTTACCTCAATAATCAGAGGAAAGATGTGGGGTGGGGGGAGGGCATTTAAGCTGTGCATCATGTGTGCATAATTATGAAAATGACACATCAATTTGACTTCAAACTTTCTACTCAAGTTGTACAACAGGCACAACCTCGCCACTTCCCCGCGCTATTGTATGAGATTCAAAAACAGGACATGGAAAAAAATGTTGGCCAGCGACGGAGGTTTCTGCGCAGAAACTTTCAAGTAAGGAAGTATGCAAAATATACAAGAAAAACAGGGGACTGCCGCTTCAAGGAAAAACCTTTCTTAAATTTAAAACAAGGGAACTGGACCAAGCTAAGACATGACAAAGACGAAGACAATCTACATGTTTCGGGGCACTACCCCTTCATCAGGACGACACAAAAAAGACAACAACGAAACCATAAGAAAAAGACTTAGCTTCAGGAGATGTGGCGCATGGGCTGGACAGCAGGAAAATGACTAAGGGACAGTGAGTAAGCAGGGTTAAAAAGAGGGGCAGCCAATCGCCAGGTGGGTAGGAAAAGGTAGGGAAGGGTGGGGGTGGAGAGAGAAGCGTGGGTAAGGGGGTGTCAGTGTGGGAGAGAAGGAGGTGAGAGAAAAGAAATAAGAGAGAGAGAGGAGGGGTAAAGAGGAAGGTGGAGGGTCAGTGTTTGAGGTTGAGTCCAGTGGGTGCCATGGTACCGAAATGGGTAATGAAGTAGGACTCCATATTCTTACAGTCAATGGAATCGCCCTTTATTCTCCAGATACCGCACTCTCATGTTGTTGGCTGTGTGTGGGGGTGTGTTAAAGTGACGTGCAACTGGTGTGTTTCTGCGGT
>SMGT01014170.1:202634-214111 GCA_004794575.1 Lanistes nyassanus
TCCTATGTCTCCTGTTCTATCTCGGGATGGACGACGGATGTGTGCCCTATGTCTCCTGTTCTATCTCGGGACGGACGACGGATGTGTGCCCTATGTCTCCTGTTCTATCTTGGGACGGACGATGGATGTGTGTCCTATGTCTCCTGATCTGTTTGATTAGTTTTGTGCCTGTCTGTTGAAATCATGGCACAATCATCACGCCACGAATCAGAGTCATACTCAAGCTGTGATAACATCTGTTTACAGTTACTCAAAGAATGCAAGATGCAAACAGTTGACAAAACAAAAATCAAAGCAGCCAGTTATGCACTAATATGTGTTCATGGCTAGCCTTGTTTTCCTTATCATGTCAAAATCACAAACAACTTGAAAAACCATTGTTTCAGTAGGCAGATGTTCATTCTCAAAAGCATATTTTACATTTAAAATAGCAACATCTCCTGGTGTTTTGTGAAGTGGATATGACAGCAATCTTATTCCAGTGCTTCAGTATAAATAAAATTCCACAAAAAATAACGCACAAATGTCTCCTCAGGTAAAGTCTGAATTTTGTCCTTACAAATTACACACTGAATCTGGGAGTATCAGGTGTCTGTCGACTGGAGATCATTTTGTGTTCAGAACTGAACCACGTAGACTTAACCCTTACAGCCTTCCTTCAATTCAAGCATGACTTTTGCTGGGGTATTTCATCATTTCCAGCAGAATAAGGGTTAAAGTGGCCTAAAATGGAAGGCGCCTACAAGTCACAGGGTCTGCACACACGGCAGATTTCACTCCAGTAAAAACTAGCATTTATTTTAATCAACAATCCATCTCCCATCTTGTCAAAATCATTATTATTATATAATCCCACTGACCATAAGCCTGTCTAAAGTCTCTTGAAATACACACAAAACATGTAATTGCAAACATGCACATACACAACTGCTTGTTAATAAGGTACCTTGAAAATTGTAATTTGTTTCAAATGTGGCAAGGCATCTCTTGACATCATCCTCTGTGGATGGCCAGCGAATGGTCTGTGGCATTAAGTGTTCCACAATGGCCGTGCTAAACAGGTGAACAGCGCCATGAAAGGTGCCAATGCTCCAGTCAAAACGCTTCACTAACTGCTTCATGCTCTCTCGTCCAGCCAGCCACCACAGCACACCCATCAACTTTGAGTAGGGGCTGACTGTTCTGCCAGCTACTTTGAAACCGACCACCTCACACAGCTCCTGAAACAGGTTGTACAAAACACAAGAACATACAGAGAACAACAGCACAGCAGTCTACAGTGTACGAACTTCAGGACACATGAATAAACAAAACCTAAAAACATAGCAACAGACAGGGCCTATGAACATAGGGATGTACAGAACCTAAGAACACAGGGATGTATAGAACCTAAGAACCATAGCTAAAAAGCAATAGTGTTCGCAGATCTCCTGTCCCCTGCAGAAAAGTACTTCCAGGGCCCATTCACCCTCTCAAATTTATGGGAATATTTATTTTACAGGACTGGATACAAGAACAAATTCTTGCTGCATCTTGTTTAAAACAATGAAGAGGTCCTTTGAGTTATTTATTATTTCAGTGTATTTCTACAGTGCAGTTCCTCTGGAGAGCTTTACAAAGAAAAGATTAAGAGAGGGAAAGAAATCAATAGAATAAGAGAACAATAAGAAAACGAAATGACAACATTCCAAACAAACATATCATCAAAGACACATGGAAACACATTAATAAAACACAGACTTCAGCAGGCATATAACAATTACAACAATATGCAGATTGGTGGCCTGGCACCTAAAGAACACTAACCCCAGTCTTTGCCCTCACAGACTCACACACAACCACACAATCCCAAACCCACACAATCCCACAACCATGTGTAACACAAGCAAGCTCATACACAGCCTAGATGTCAATGGCCAAAAGCAGCACAGAACAAATGTCTTGAAATGAGATTTGAACGTTTCCTGTGAGGGTGCACCATGAAGATCGGTGGGCAATGAGTTCCACAATGCTGGGGCAGAATAACAAAAGGAGAGCTGACCAAATGATTTTATATTAGTTTTAGGGACAGACGGAAGCTTTTCAGAGGAAGATCTAAGACAGCGAGACGGTTAATATAGGTGGTGAGGACCGAAGACAGGTAAGGAGGTAGCAGACCTTTAAAGTGATAGGAAGCTAGAGAAAATTGCAATATCCACAGCCACATCCCTTGCAGTAGGGAAAACTCAAATTCAGACAATAACCAAGAAAGAAAGTGGAGAAAATGGGAAACACAAACTGGCAAAAGTGTTCCAAACATCAACAATGATGACAGAGTAAAAAGCTGATTTCAGTGTTGTGTACAGCGATGGAATATGGCTGAGGCCTTTATGGCATCGAAAGGTTGGTTACAATGTTGGTTCATTCGGAGGATGTCAGCAAGAGTGATGTTGAGGACCGGATGAAAAGAGTGCCAAGCATTTGTTTAGAATATCAAATGAATTTTATTTTGAATATTTACCTTTTTAGATTTTTTTTATGTTAATTAAATTTTGGCTGTGGTACAGACAATAAAATTGTGTTGTGTAGTTAACACTGTTCTTAGAGTTATAAACATTGCTTGATGGTTCATCTGTGTGATTAAATTTTGGCTATGATACAAACAATAAAACTCTTGTGTAGTTAGTTAACAGTGTTTATAGAATTCATAAACATTGCCTTATTGTTCCATCTATCTCACTTGGTTCTCTAAGACCAACCCTCAGATAAGACTTTTTTTTGTTGCCTTTTCCAAGGTCACATGTATAAATTTTATTTAAAAAATGACAAAAGATACTCAGGCAAGCTACACTGAACGACACAGACACTCAACAGTTTTTGGGCGTTAGCCCTTCGTCAGGACAACACAAACATAGATAAAGACAAGCACAGGCAAAGAAAAAAATGCACTAAGCTGAATGAGATTGTACAGCGTTGTACAGCATCAGATGAAATGCAGGGGCAGGAGAGAGTTCACATTAGCTAGCAGAGGAGGTCATGTGTGTAGCCAATCAGATCATGACACTCCTCTGCAGTAGGAGCCTATCCAACTCTGAAAGCCACCTCTTCCGCAAACCTCCTCTCTTAGTGTCTCGGTGGGATAAGAACCTACAAGACCTACTGGTCCTTTTACTGTCCAAACTCAACACATCCATCCGTTACCCCCATCCACTAGCTCCACCCCACGCAACGTTCCTCAATGCCCTACTTGCCCTTACCTTAACACCGCCACCAAACTTCACACACCCCAAAACCACTTTCAACGTTAAGCGCCACTTCACATGATGAACGAAAACATCACCTACGCCATCTCATATACCACCAGCCCCACTCTGCTCTACACTGGTGAAACAGAAAACACATTCAACAGTTGCTTCAAAGAACATTTAGCAGATACGAAGCATAGCAGGAACACCCCAGGTGCATATTTCAGCACACCCCCACACACAACAAACAACATGAGGGTCTGTGTCTTATGGCAGATGAATGATGACTCCACTGACCACAAGAATATGGAGTCCTACTTCATCTCCCACTTTGGCACTATGGCGCCCCCAGGACTGAACCTCCAACATAAACCATGTTCTCTTTTGGCTACCTCTTTTCACCTGCCTTTTAATCCTCTATATCTATTCTTCGTTTTATCCATAATTTTCCTCAGGTAACAAACCCCCTCTGTAACTAGCCTCTGCCCCCCACCCCACCCCGCCCCTTTCTCCTCCCTTGTTAGCCAATAGGCGATTAGCTCCTACTGCAAAAAAAGGGGTTGTGATCCGATTGGCTACACATGACTTCCTCTGCTAGCTAATGTGAACTTTATCCTGCCCCCACATTTCATCCGATGCGGTACGATGCTGTACAACCTCCTTCAGCTAAGTGCCTTTTCTTTTTTGTCTTTGCCTGTTCTTCTCTCTATCTGTCTGTGCTTGTGTTGTCCTGATGAAGGGGTAATGCCCTGAAACTGTTGACTGATTGTGTAGTTCAATGTACCTTGGCTCATTACCTTTTTGTTAACTTAGGTTTATTTTCCAAGCAGCAGCCACGTGATTCTTTTTAAAAAAATGATAGAAAAAAACAACAAACGATGGCAACAAAGAATCTGAAGAGGAAAGCAAACCTGAAATGTGCTTCGTTCCATGTGGAATGAGCTCTTAAAGGCTGGGTCTCTAAAGTAAGGAATCTTCTCAAGCTCTCTCTGCATGATCTGTGCATCTGTCAGACCTGTGTCATCAGAATCGTGGTCCTCACGAGCCAAGTTCCCAAACTCAAAAAAATCTTCCTCATGGTCCCCACTTCTTTTCTTCAGCTGCTTTATCTTGCGTGGATTTCTCGATCGCCTCCATACTTTTGACTTTGGTTTTGGCTCAGGTTTCGGCTTTTTGGGTCTCTCTACAGGACCTTTTTTCTTACACGACTTTTGGACAGGTTGTCTGCAAGTGAAAAAAATGTGAAAAACATTCAGTCCTGAACATGAGAACATTGGTACATGTCGGCTTGTTGTTTGGTTCCTTCAAGTCAAGACTCATAACAGAGGGGGGCAGAGGGAAAGTTTTTTAAAAGTCAACTCTTTAAGCAGTCTTGAATTAAAATAAAGTCAAATTGTGCCATGTCTAATTTAACTTTTAAGATATCACTTCCAGCAAATATGCAAGGAAAGCACTGTCAGTATGATGCAAACCAACTACCACAAGCACTTTGTAAGAACACGAAATAGACTACTGAAAATAACTTTCCCCAGTCCAAGCACTGTGGCGTCATCTGAAGTTTGCGGTAGATCTAAATGCACATCGCTGAACCATGATCACATTACTATGATCGCTTATTTACGCTACTCTCTGCATACCAGATTATTTGACTGGCATCCTTAACTTGCTACCCAGCTTCCACTGTATCTCCCATCACAACAAGTTGAACAACAGAAAGGTGATTTAACAATAACAGTCAGCATCCATGCTTTTATGTCCTAATGAGTCATTACAATGAATGTTCATACAGTACTTATATTCAATCAATCAATGTGAATGTATGATTAAATCAAATGCAATGTAATATTTTAACACTCACTCGACTAGAGCAGACCCTCAACAAGAAGCGCCATTGGCAGGAAAACTATCGTCCCTTAAAACAACAAAGTACAAAAATGAAGGATAACCACAAATACCAACCCATTTTCGTCAAGCTCAAAAACTTTGCGTCTCCTGCCTGGTTTGCCGTTGGCGTTAGTTTTGTTGACTGACGGACGACACACGCGAGCGGCGTATTTAATCGCTAGGTGTCCAACTACAGACGAACGTACCCATGATTTCTTTGACAGATATTCAGCTTCTCTGTAGATTTGATTCCTGTGACTGTTGTTATCAGGGTCGTCTGCAAATTCCCCAAGTATAATGCCAATAGTTTCTGCCAAAAGGGAACATGCCTCTCTGTTCATTTTACTTCGGCAAAAACACTACACATACACTAAACGTCTATTGTTCCAGATCGTCATCAAACTTCATATGGCACGATTCTAGAATTATTTCTTGACAAACTACAAGGAGCATCATAGCTTTTGCCACTTACATTTTCTCTACAACTAGAAAGCTCCGAAAAATATTGTTGTAAAATGCGTGTCTTGGATGTGATTTTCTTTCTTTATTTTCTGACCCACATCCCAATTGCCTTGTTGTTCGATTCCCAGGCGGTGTTTCCTCAACAGTACTACCCCCAGGCTGTATGTTTAAGTACTTTTCTCCACTTAAAGTAACACAGGAATAATCCGAAAAGAATGGCCAGATCTCATCTAGTTGTAGACTGTAGTTAGTAATACAGTAGTAACATTGCTTTAAAGACTCGCTTTTAAGTGCAGACACATTTACACCTTGAAATACATGTATCTCATTTTGAGACCTATACTACTGCCAGAAGAAAAGGCACATCTGAGAAGATGATAATCAGTTCCCTTTCATCAGTCATGACCACTACAGAACTTTACTAACACCTTTCAAAGGAAAAAAGGGGCCTTGATCTAGTCTGTAGTTATTTCAGCAACATTCAGCCAATAAACTGCTGCATTTTTTGACAGCTTGAGAAAAGGCTAGATTGTGATTTACAATGCATGCACACCACCCTGAGCTGTTTAAATTGTCAATGAAGAGTACATTTCAGTAGTATCGTTTGAACTTGCACACCTGTTTAATTGCAGCTTATTGATGTGAAAAACTGGTATTGCCAAGAATTTAAGGATTCTATGATGGTTGATCCACCTGCCTGGTTCTGTGCTTTTGTCATCTGTGAGATTCTTCTCCAGTTCCCATTTTTCTTCGTGGCAGCCTATGCCTACCTCAGAGGTAATGAACACAGCTCATACAAAATTTCAAACACTCCAGAAAATATACAGTCATTCTCTTACAGTTGTACAGCAAAATTACATGAAGAAATTAAAATGATATGTTTAGTTTGAACAAAAAAGAATATATAAAAACGATCAGCCATGGGCGTTTGTAACAAAACTAGGCACTCAAACACCTGCACGACACTTGTGGTACAGATGGAGCTAATCGTGAACAATGTAGCCACCATTTTCTGTGGGACAGGTGATATTGAGAAAACCATTTTATACTTAAAGATAAGGTTCTGTACACTGCATGCAGACAACCTGTAAAAGAATAAGTATATTGTCTGTGTACCAATGCAAGCACTTAAATGATAAGGATAGTTTTCGTTCATTTGAAAACTCTTGTCTTAGAGGAGGGCATTACACTAAACGAAGTGAGCTTGTTGCAGCATGTTGAATGGTTCTTGTGCTTTTGGAAAACGTATGCTGTTGATTTTTTAAAAAATTACTCTGAAACTTTTCAGATTTAGGTACTAAACTTTAGAACTGAAAAGTCTTGATGTTTAGTAAAGAATTTAAAATTGTAGTTCTCTGTAAAGTTTTTTCACAGACAAGTAACTGCATGTTGTCTGTGTGAAGTACACCTGTATGTCGTCATGATTTTAATATCTGCACAAAAAGGAAAAACTTTTCATGTATAATATACTTAGTAATATATAATATACATGAAAAGTTTTTTCCTTTTTGTAAAGATATTCATGTAAAAAGAATCTAGCACAAAAACATACATCTGTTTTACAGGTGCAGCCAACTGCAAGTGGATTCGTATCCCAGTGATAATTTATTCATCCCACGTGGTGACAACACTTCTGGCCATATTTTACCACACCCTGACGTTTGATTTTAGTGGCTCCAAATACCCAGGGCCAACAACACTGAAAGAACGCTTAACTCTTCTGAGTGTGTACTCCCCTTACCTCGTCTTACCGTTGTTAAACCTGCTGGATGCCTGCTTTAGCTCTGCTTACAAGGAGGTTGTGAAGGTCAAACGGAAGTGACAAACAAACCGAAGTGACAAACAAACTGAAGTGACAAACAAACTGAAGTGACAAACAAACTGAAGTGACAAACAAACTGAAGTGACAAACAAACTGAAGTGACAATGTACATTTTATGGGAAACATGCTTGTGAAAAACAGGAGAGAAGACCTCAGTTGTTTTACTTCTCAGTGTGTTAAAGATTTATTCACTTTCCTTCAGTGGTTTTGGATGAAAACATACATTAGACCAGATGATTTACTCATCTCTTATACCACTATTAAAATAATGTTAGTTACAGTTCCTTTCCCTAGTAATGTTTACTTTTATTAGAATATGGTGATAAATGTGGAAAAGATTTATTTTTTTAAAACATAAAGTATGATTAAATTATGTTAAGTGTTCATATTTGTTTATGTTAGAAAGCATATGCATCAGAGAGTTTGTGTCCGGGTGGGTAGGGGGGAGAATGAAGATGTTAGTGGTTGCATGTTACACGTACTTTGGCAGTGCACAATGTGTCTACACATGTACATGCATGGATCTTGTGATGGAATGTGCATTCAAACTGGGCACCAAAAGGGGATTTTTGTAGCACTCATAGATTCAGTTCCATTCTGCAGAGACTGTCACCACTGGCAGAAGTTCTTTTGCTCTTGACGGGTCGTCTCCTCTGCTCGCTCACATGACCACCGTCAAGAGGGTGACATATACGTAGGTGGAACTATCACTTTTTTACTAAAACTGATTAATATGACTTCTCAATCATATGGCCGAGCCCCCACCACCTACAGTCCCCCATAAGAACCACAAACACCGTAATATAGTGAACACGAAGAAAGAAGAATGTATTGTTAATATAAACAGCGAGTATTTACAACCAAGAAAATATCTGATACAACTCGTTGAACTCCAGTCGTCCCGCAATTTCCTTCGGTTCGAGCTAGGTCTGCGATAACATGTAATACCACCCTACATCACCCGCCTCACATTTAAACACAATGACAAAACGTACCTTGATCTCTTCTTTGCATATGAGAAAAGAATGACCATGTGATGCACAACACTCAACACCACACTGGAGCGCTCCTTCCTTGGATATGTTCACCAGTAGACATCCTGAAGACCTCTTGAACACTTCCCACGTAACAGCAGACCTCGGATATGGGGTTTTCTCAAGGCTGACGCACAGCACTTTGAGCTCAGTTGCACGCAGCCTCCCTTTAAGGCTGGATCTTTGCCCTCTGGTTTAGACGGTTATCTGTCCACGGTCTTCGATCTCCCTCCTTTACGTTCTGCAGTTATATTCTCACCTGGTTAACGTAGAGGTTTCCCACAGCAGAGGAACACGTGCTAGAGTCACACACCCGTCTATGGGGAACACCACAATTCCCCTCAAAGAATACCTTGTGTTAGGCAGCTGGTCTACTCCAGACATATGCCGTTGATACTAGACTTCCCACATCCAGTTGAACAGGACACCTTAATTCTGCAGCAAGACTAAACCTATCAGTCTTCAGCAGACTTTACCACAAGACACATACGTCTCTTCACAGCTGATCTCCAGTAGAAGGTTCGGTTTGAAGATACCTCTTGCAGGAGTCTTGGCAAAAGAAGTTCTCCTTGGAGTATTGGCTGAAGACGATCTTCTCACAGGAGATTGGGGTAAAAGATGATTTGACTGTCTAAACCAGTCCTTTTATTCTAAACTTTGGGTCATATATTCTTGCATTCACATACATGTGGTCAAGACGGTTATATAACTCAACCAATCGGGACAGAGCAGAAGCCACACCCCATGTCAGCTACAAGAACACACCCCTAAGTGGACACCTCGAGTGGACATAGTTGCTCCCCCCACCCCTCCCTGGCAGTCTACACCTCTTGGCTACACCAAAGCCCCTGGTGGTCGACACTACGCGTCAGCAGCTTCCTCCTGATGCATAATTTCCCCCTCTCCAACTAAGCAACACTTGGCCAGCCTGACACCTGCTCTAGAGCTAAGGCTCCCTTCCCAGCTGTGCCTAAGGGTAAGTAACACCTTGCCCCTTTGCTCTAGAGCCAGCACCCCTGATCAGAAGTGTGAACAGGAACCTAACCTGGGCTGGTGATGACATGAGCGGCCCAATGGCGGCTTGAACAAGGGGATAAAGGGTTTAATTAGGGCCAGAGGGTCATGGATGGGTCACACCTAGAATCTATGGTGCAGTCTCTTTGACTTACCAGACCCCAACTCGTGACAGATATATAGCTACAGGAATTGGCTAATTGCAGGGCGGAGGGTTGGGGTTGGTTGCACTATATATTGGGACTGGAACCTGCTGTGTAATGAATTTTATGCATCTAGTAAAACATGTTGGCTGTATAACTTTATCTATGGACCACTGACAAAAAATGTGTACAATTCTGAGGTTATATCAGGAAAGTGAGGCTGACAAATTATTTTTATGGCATATGGCTCAACCTTGGTTAAAATCATTGAAGTTCATTTGTTACCCCTATGCCGCATGGTATACAACTCAACCCTGAACACTATGTAACGTACATACCTGCCAACAGTACCTGTCATTAGACGCATGCATCTTGTATTAGCCCACAGTACCTGTGTCATTAGACACATGCACCTTGTGTCAGCCCACAGTACCTGTGTCATTAGATGCATGCAACTTGTGTCAGCCCACAGTACCTGTATCATTAGAGGCATGCATCTTGTATTAGCCCACAGTACCTGTGTCATTAGACACATGCAACTTGTGTCAGCCCACAGTACCTGTGTCATTAGACACATGCAACTTGTGTCAGCCCACAGTACCTGTGTCATTAGATGCATGCAACTTGTGTCAGCCCACAGTACCTGTGTCATTAGACGCATGCATCTTGTCAGCCCACAGTACCTGTGTCATTAGATGCATGCATCTTGTGTCAGCCCACAGTACCTGTGTCATTAGACGCATGCAACTTGTGTCAGCCCACCGTACCTGTGTCATTAGATGCATGCAACTTGTGTCAGCGCACAGTACCTGTATCATTAGATACACGCAACTTGTGTCAGCCCACAGTACCTGTATCATTAGAAACATGCAACTTGTGTCAGCCCACAGTACCTGTGTCATTAGATACATGCAACTTGTGTCAGCCCACAGTACCTGTATCATTAGATACATGCAACTTGTGTCAGCCCACAGTACTTGTACCATTAGATACACGCAACTTGTGTCAGCCCACAGCACCTGTGTCATTAGATACATGCAACTTGTGTCAGCCCACAGTACCTGTGTCATTAGATACATGCAACTTGTGTCAGCCCACAGTACCTGTGTCATTAGATACACGCAACTTGTGTCAGCGCACAGTACCTGTATCATTAGACGCATGCAACTTGTGTCAGCCCACAGTACCTGTATCATTAGATACATGCAACTTATGTCAGCCCACAGCATCTGTATCGTTAGACACATGCAAATTGTGTCAGCCCACAGTACCTGTATCATTAGATGCACGCAACTTGTGCCAGCCCACAGTACCTTGATCATTAGAAACACGCAACTTGTGTCAGCCCACAGTACAAGTATCATTAGACGCATGCAACTTGTGTCAGCCCACAGTACCTGTATCATTAGACACACGCAACTTGTGTCAGCCCACAGTACCTGTATCATTAGATGCATGTGTGATGGGTGGCAGCCATCACGGAGACGGTTTTGGCCACCACGCTCACAGCCACAGCGGACGCCGGGTTCAGTGCCTGGGTCGAGTACTGCCAGCGAACCGTGGCTGTGATGCGCTGTGTCATCTGACCGCGTGCTGTGCTAGGCTCACTCTCTTTTAACGTCTCTATATCCTTCTAGGACAGTTGCAGATACTAACAACTAACATATTCGAATTCTACTTGATATACCCTTTCTTTAGATAGTAAATTCATCAAACATCTTAATAGATTAGATTAGTTTGTAGGCATATTTCTTATCCTTTTCTATTCACATTAGCTAGTTAAACTGCCTTTTAACGTAATTATCTTTATTTCCTGCTCACTCTACTTAACTTTCCTTAACACTAACAGGAAGAGCAGAGCGCGCTCTATTTATCGCATATTTTCAAAATTTAA
>SMGT01014170.1:214315-254965 GCA_004794575.1 Lanistes nyassanus
TCTTGCATATTTTCAATGTTTCTGTAAATATATTCTTAGGTCTGTTATTTTTAGGTTTGTGCACGTAAGAGACACAGAATGCTGTAGCCATCACGCTTTTGCTGGCTCGCTGAGCCTGGTCCGCACACTGCTTCCCTCGCAGCCCGCGCAGACCGGGTCAAAGCTGGACACAAGAAGGCCTCAGAGTAGGGGTGGAGCCAGAGGAGAGGCAGTACTGGCAATGTAACGCGCCACGAGAGCCGAGACTGGGCAGTAGAGGCAGGGAGGTGGGCAGACGGGAATGTGCGCAGCAGCAGCGGTGGCCTCAAATAAAATGTAGAAGGCCTCTGGGACAAAATATGTTCCTTGATTTGGAGCGAGAGAGAGAGAGAGAGAGAAAGGTTAGAGGAGCGAACCCGCTCCATCACACATGCAACTTGTGTCAGCCCACAGTACCTGTATCATTAGACACACAGTACTGTTTGTGCACCTGCCAAGTGTGCCTAGCCCTTGCTACTTCCTTAATATTCCAGGGGGTTAAGCACTGTGACCTGTCCTGATGCCAGCTCATCATGCTGTTCTACTGGTCTAGGCACAGTATCAGCAAGTGACTTGCATGGACTGGCCAGCAAATTCACCAGACCATAACCCATTTGAGCATGTGTGGGATGTGGTGGGCTGTCATCTGCAGGCAAACCACCCACCACCTGACCTTGACCAGAAGTTCCTTTTGCTTCAGCAGGAGGGCCAGACCATCCCGCATGACTCTGGGCCATTGGTTCACTTCATGCCACAACAGTGCCTTGCTGCTGTGCAGGATAATGGAGAGCACACACATTTGACATTGTGTGCTATACCTGCTGACTGTTAAATACCTGGGTTGTGTCCTCCATGGCAGGAATCTTGCTGTTGCGCTAAAAATTGTATATTAAATCTGTTGTTGGTCGTTACATTACTGAATGAGTTACACTTCAGCTTCATTGCGAATCCCTCCCAACGTTTTGGCATCATCTTGGGCATACTGTTGTTCTGGTTTTTCATTTCTTTTGAGCAATTTTATCCAAGTAAAAATAATAGTCAATGTATGGGCCTCTTGCACTGGCATCTTTTGCTGGCTTGACATCGCCAGCATGAGTATGCAGACAGCCTTTGGCACGAGGTCATGTCAATGAACATACCCTAGAACATAACCTGTGGAAAAGCTGTGCTTATTCTCATCTATGGATGGCCTCGATATATTTTGGCCGATTTTCGTGGCTAGAAAGCACTTTTCTGAACGTCACAATTTTTCTGATCCAGTACCAGTGAGTCTATGATGAACTTTCCAGTTGTTTCTTGAACGCGACGTACTCTAGAGGGGTAAATGCACCAGAAAGAAATCATTTTAATCATAGATCACAATGCTGCAGTGATGCAGCTAAAGCGACCAAAACAAAAAAGCCCAGCGAGCCTGAAGAACTTGATAAACCGGAGTCGCGATCGTGGCGCGCACGCACGCACACAGAGGTAAATTGAGATACGGGAAAAGCTCCCATAATGCGCTTGAATGAGGATATAATAGACAAGTCTGGAAATGAAAGAGAGTGTTTCATGCTGTAGGAGCAACCGACTTGAATGAAGGAGCTCCGATTTGCATTTTGATTTTCTGAGTACTCATTATTCAAGGAACGAAAGATGTCGAAAGCTTCCCTCGATAGTCATCAAAGAACATAATAAATTCATCGTTTCTGAAAACATTTATCATCTGGCATTTTAATCGAGTACAGAAAATTATATTTGCAAATGTCATAATTGAACTGGTTCTCCACTCTCTAATGTGTAGGTCCATCTCTACCATTGCGCATGCGTAACCGGAACATGACTGAAGTTTTATTTCAACATGGCTGACTACGACAACCGCGGGTATGGAAGGGATCGATATAGGGGTAGCATTGATGGGTATGATACGAAATTGGATTGTATGCAGCTTTGGTGTTTTACAAACAAATCCATGTTGTAACTGCTTCAACTGAGCTGCGATCGAATCAAAATAATGTCATTATATGATGACGTCTGGATACCTCAAAATCGCAACTTGGTGGCACTGTGCACATGGATGGGGTCTCCTAAGACTCGGAGCTGGTAATTCGCCGAAGGACCAAGAAGTTTTTAGATTTTCTGTGCCGTTGCAACACGTTTCATCGCGCAGATTACATTTTGTTACGCGCAAATGTTGGTTCTTATAGTGTGAAAGAATAGTTCTCGTGCATTTTTTAAATCGATGTAACAAACATTCCGCTTGAGCTAGAGTCTAAATGAAATCAGAAACGATTTTTAGTGATGAATGATTAATTGAAGATACTACGACTGATATTACTGTTTTTCAAATAAGTATGCAGGTTGTAAATCTTCGTGAAATACAGAAGTGTTATCTTATCATTCTTTTGTATGTCAATTTTCTCTCATTATTCCGCTAATAGTCTCAAGTTCTTGTTAATGTGTTATTTTCAATTGCATCATCAGCATACTAGTATTGGGCACGGTTACAATTGCATAAAACTTACTTTAGATATACTTACATAGTTATTTAATACCTTTTGATATCAATCAAATATGTCTCATGTAATACAAATTGGTATTTGAGCAGGTGTATGTGAAAAGAATATCAGGGTGTGATTTTTCTTCTTTTTTTTAAAATTTTGGTAGGGCTTGATTGATGAACAAAACTTTGTTTAAAGCAGTCAATAACCAGTACTAACTACTGTGTGGGATGTCAGTAATGGAGCTCCACTGACAGAACACAGCATTAAATCTAAACCTTGACCTCCTCCCATTCCGTAACATACCTGAGAAAGTTTTTCAGTCACAGAGTATCACTTCAAAAATGTAGCTGAGTTTGCCATTATTTTGAAAGATACTGATACCCTTATGTGCACACGAGTTACCCAACTGGGTTCACACAATGCTCACAAAATTGTTTAGAGTTCTATTATCTCTAGACTTAACATATTGAAGGGTTCCACCTAACTACCCCCACCAACACAAACTCACCCAAAAGCTATTTGTTTTGAATTCACTTATTCTTCATTTTCACTTTTAATACACCAGGGATGGGTAAGGAAACTGGGCATGTATGACTTTATTTTACAAGTAGATCAGAAGTCTAAGCAGACGTCTGCAGATAGTGGACTATAACAAGTTTAAACAGCAAAGACAACATTCAGTAGGATTTGGAATCAAGAGAAGATTGAAAAATTACTTGTAATATGATAATTTACAGTGGGACAATTTCATATTTGGTTTCTGTACATGAGGCACCTGTTTACAGGGCTGTGGCTTTCGGAAATTCCTGTGTGTGTGTGTGTGTGTGTTTGGCACCTGTTTAAAGGTTTAGCCTTTGAGAGTTTCTGTTCATGTGATACCTGTTTACAGGGCTGTGGCTTTCAGGAATTCCTGTGTATGTGTGTGTGTGTATTTACAGGTTTGGCCTTTGAGAGTTTCTGTGCATGTGATACCCATTTACAGGGCTGTGGCTTTTGGGAATTCCTATGTGTGTGTGTGTGTGTTTGGCACCTGTTTACAGGTTTGGCCTTTGAGAGTTTCTTTGTGTGTGATACCTGTTTACAGGGCTGTGGCTTTCAGGAATTCCTGTGTGTGTGTGTGTGTGTGTGTGTGTGTGTGTGTGTGTTTACAGGGCTGTGGCCGTTGGGACTTTTTGGTGCACCAGTTTTCTCTGCCCCCTCCCCCATTTGTGAAACAACAATCGTTAGTGACTTGACATTAAACAGTAAACAGCCACAACCACCTCAGGCTTAGAATGGTTCACAATGTGATGCAGATTGTGGGGCAGATGAGTACATAGACACACAGCTATACCTGTTAACAGATATTCTCATAGTTTACTCAGAAATATAGATGGCAAGCATATGGTTTGATGTGAGAATTCTCATGAAGTTTATTTCTGTGGTGTCAGCCTTTGAAGAGCAACAGGTATTTTATTCTGATGCTGCATAACTCTTTTTTTTTTTGGTAGAGAAGTGGTGCATTATTACCACCGCACACTTCATCACTTCTGACAGTATTACTGTCATTAAAACTAAACATTATCAAATAAATATAAGCACAGTGTCATTTTTTTCTGTGTAAAGACTTTTAGATTGTACTGTACCTGGTTACTTGATGTGAGTGTACGGTATGGGCTGATTCGTGGACTTGAGAGTTACACAAAACTCTTTTTTTGTCTGCAATTTATTAAGTTGTGATGTTATCTTGCCCATCAATATTTTATGATAATATCATAATTTAATTGAAGTGTAAGTGTTCATTCAGAGTGATCTCATAATTGTGCATTGATTATGATGATTTCATCCATTGTCTCCTTATAATTTTGGTGAAGTTATTATTTCATCCATAGTCTTCTCATAATTGTGCAGTGACTTTGATGACCGAGGAGGGTATGGCTCGTACGATGGAAGCAGACGTGCTGGAGGTGGCTATGGAAACAGTGGTTATGGTGGTGGTGGGGGCGGAGGGGGAGGAGGTGGTCGCAGTGGAAGGGGTGGCAAGTTAATTCCTTCAGACGGTCCATACACAGTTTACGTGGGGAACCTGCCGCAGGGCATTGTGCAGGGTGACCTGGAGCTTATCTTTAAGGATCTCAAGGTCAGCGTTTCATGCAGTCGGTACTGTACTTTCTGGTCTGTCTTCACTTTGGTTTCACAGCAAGATGGTATTCTTAGCTAGTGGAAGTTTTGGTAGATAAATGCCTGTACATCTGCAGCTGGAAGGCTTGTGCAGTGGTATCTCTTATGAACGACCCCCTTGTTTACAACTGCCTCCCTTGAGTGACATTTTTTGACTAATTGACTAGTTTTGTTCTTTAATGGACCCCTTATTGACAACTCCACCTCTAATGGAATTTACAAACCTACTGTTATTGAAGTTGTTGATAACTTTTGTGGAGCACTTCACTGTCCTAAACAAACTCCGAACAAAAGAAGACAATCTTCCAAATTAGTTGCGGGTTTTTGCTTGCACTTTTGTTGCAAGTAACTTCCCCTCCCAAATTTCTGCCAAGTGATGAAAAAAGTAAACTTTCCCAAACATGACTTCTGATAGCACCGTTTCCACAGAGCAAACGTTTGAACAATCCTTGCTGCACGATGGTTTGGTCTCCTTCCCGACGTCCACCCAAAATAAAAAAGTATTGATGCCTGAGATGCGTGCAGGTGTTTTATAGACAATGTAGTGAAGAAACAACAGTTTCTGTTTCTGTTGCCAGGTTGCTGGATGTGGGAAAAAACAGGTTTCTCATAAATATTTCGTTTAAAACTATAAATAGAAAAGCAACAGGTGACTGTGGCGTGGGCTAGTAAAGGTACAACAGAAAGAACTCAGCCAAGTGAGAATCAGACAACAAGTGAGAATTAGACAACAAGTGAGAATTAGACAACAAGTGAGAATTAGACAACAAGTGAGAATTAGACAACAAGTCGACATTAAAGGGCATGGCCTCTTCTTCAGGATGGCACAAACAGATACAGACAGATAAATAGTTTCCTGTGAAAGTTTGTGTGAGTCCCTTTGATGATGAAGTGTATTGCCTCAGTAATGACTGATGTTGGTAACTGGTCAACCCCGCTTATAAGACTTTTTGTGGGTAAAAACGTCAAGGCTGTAAATAGGAGGCACCACTGTATTTTGCAACTACACATATAGTTTTTTTGGTTTGTAATATCAATTGTACTACCCAGTAAACAGGACATACACCATGGTCTTGCTGAACATGATTTCTGCAAGATTGGCTATATCTGTGTGTAGTCATCCACCACAGTTCCAGTAATTTCTTTTTTCAGGTCAAAAGTGTCAGACTAGTCCGAGATAAAGACACAGACAAATTCAAAGGTGAAACATTTACAATTGGTTACACTGTAGTTTGTCAAGTTAATAGTAAGTGGCCATTTGATGCTACGTTTTTTATAGTTAAGGTTTTTATTTGTAATTTTTGATTTGGGGTTTTCCTCGCAGTTAAAAGTTGGCTTTATAAAATGGACTAATGACATCTTGCAGACATGCATAAGTTGTTGAAATATGAACTAAACACATCTTCCAGATATACACATACAAAAGTCATTGTTCAATTGTGGACTAAACACACCTTTCAAATGTGCATGTACAATTCTTGTACATGTTCAGGTGAGTGCTATTTTTCCTGGTTGTCAATGAGCTTGTGAATAGGTGCTGAATCCTGTCTGAGTGAAGCTATTGATTTTGTTTGGGGGGTGGGGTGGGGTAAGCTGTGTTCTATAGTCTCTGCTTTAGCACCTGTTTATGGAAACATTGGAAGATTGTGGGTTGATCACAAGGCTTTTTGTTTTTCTCCCAGGGTTTGCATATGTGGAATTTGATGACCAGGATTCGTTACGAGAAGCTCTAACATACGACGGTGCAGTGAGTAGCACATCACACTTTGCCAGAGGATTTACCTTGATGATCTGATAGTAACATATCACACTTTGCTAGAGGATTTACCTTGATGATCAAATAGTGCACAGCTAAAAAGTTTTTTTGACTTTTGAGTGTAACCTGGTCACCCTTTGCTTGTAGTCAGAAAAGCAAGGGGTGGCCGCTGGCTGTAAGCACAAGGGGGTAAATGAGAAATAAGGAACAATCTGCCTACAACACCATTGCAAATATTTTGTTGCACAGTTTCACAAGAAATTATTCCAGTTTATTCATAAGAGCCTTCTTTAAGCAGGATATCTGTTTTCCATTTGGTTAGTTTCAGGCTGGTTTTGCAATTAGCAAGAATAGAAACATGGATGTTATCTTTTGGTTTTACAGCTTTTTGAAGACAGAAACTTACGGGTAGATATTGCAGAGGGGAGGAAAAATGAACGAGGAGGACGTGGAAGAGGGGGAGATAGAGGTACGTGGTGTGGGTTTTGTTTTCATTCTAATGTCTGAGATTTTGTGGTGCTAATACTGTGGTGTCTTTGGTAATGGACTGCTGTTTTTTGTTTTTGTTTTTTTTAGCTTGAATGTTTTACAGAGACAATTTTTATTTTAAAAAGAACGTCAAAGACAGCCCTGTAACTTTTTGGTTACTGGGACTCGAAGTACGGGCGACCATCTTGCGGACAGCTTTGTAAGAGGAGTGACTTATTTCTGTTCCTTTCTGCATTTCCTTCCCCAGGCCTTTAGAGGGTTAGAGCCCCATGTACAGCCTCTTTAAAAGGTTTTAAAGACGGGGGGTGGGTTGTGCGAGATGTGTTGGCAGTAAAGCAGGTTCCTTTAGTAAGGAATTGCAGTTACCCTGCCCTTGCCATACTAAAAAGTAGAGATTTCAGGAAGTAAAAAGCTCACCTGCTTGTTGAAATGATCACATTCCGGATCACATAACAGCCATTTTTAGAAGTTGGAAATTCATAAACTGAAGACACCTTTGATGACAAGGAAACTGAGCCAAGCTAAATGTCAAAACAAAGTCAACGTTTGGGCCATCACCCTTTCCTCAGGAAAACATACACCACAGAGTAAAATAATAGGAAGGAAAGACAAAAACAACATTTCATCTGTGATCAAAATGGCTACCACTTACAGGTTATGCAGAGACAGTAGAAGTAGAAAACATACAGGACAGAGTAAAATTAGAGGAAGGAAAGACAAAAAAACATTTTATCTGTGATCAAAATGGCTACCACTTACAGGTTATGCAGAGACAGTAGAAGTGGAAAACATACACCACAGAGTAAAATTAGAGGAAGGAAAGACAAAAACAACATTTCATCTGTGATCAAAATGGCTACCACTTACAGGTTATGCAGAGACAGTAGAAGTGGGAATGGTGGGAAGGAACCAGGGAGGGAACGGGAAGTGGGCAGAATACAGATTGGGTGAATATGAGGACAAAATACAAGAATGTAAAAGTTCTTTACCTTAGACCAATAGCCATTCCCCGCAAATAAATCGTCAAAGTTTCATAAAGGTGTTTGACATGTTAAGAAGCATCGACATACTTGTTAGAATCCCTTTAACCCTCACCAGATTTTCCTAACTTTGCAACTGTCACCCACGTAATTGTGATTTACGACAGAAGTTCTTTAGGTTTATAGCCAGGTCAGAGAGTTGCCCTAAATAAGGACTGTATGTTGAGTAAATCTAAAAATATTTAGCCTGGAAAACCAAGGTTCTTCTAGAGAGTTAGATTGAAATAAGAAGCCTTTTTTTTTTTTGAGTTATACTTTATTAAGTTGGTGCCTGTCAAGAGCTTTATCTCTCGCTCTTATTCAGCCTCACAACTCACAAGTATTTTTGTGAGGACTTACACTGTACTTCTGTTTGCCCCTCATCATATGGTTCCTAGCAGCGAGATAATTCTGCAGACGATAGTCGCAGTGTTGTGCAGTAATGTTTTTTGCATTACCAGTGTTCTTTGTGTTTACCCATGATACACCACATTGCCAAATTGGCTGTAGAATGGTAAATATTAGTACTTATTCAGGCTCAGCACTGGCCAGTGGGTGCTGGTGAGTGCTGCCTGCACCTGGTGACAGGTAGCGACTTGCATGATGGTCAGACTTGACATGAACTGCTGTTTCACAGTCTGCAAGGCAAGACAGGCGAGGGACTGATTTGGTACAGATTATGCAGCTATACACACAGCCTGCTGTTTGACTGGGGGATGATAAGCGTTGTGAGAACTACACACAGCCTGCTAGTTTGACTGGGGGATGATAAGCGTTGTGAGAACTACACACAGCCTGCTAGTTTGACTGGGGGATGATAAGCGTTGTGAGAACTACACACAGCCTGCTAGTTTGACAGGGTGACATCAACAGTAGCACTGTGGGGTACCTTTAAATGTGGACCCTTGTTCTCTTTTCTTGTTCTGGAACAGGAGGGCGTGGTGGCGGCCGGGGGGGATGGAGTGGTCAGGGAGGAGACCATCGTGGGGGCAGCAATGACTACGGTGGCTTCAGCGACCGAGGATCACGGGGAGGCCGTGGCAGTTACCGTGGTGACCGTGGCTTTGATCGGTCAGATAGAGGTCAAGGCGGATATGGTGGGAGAGAAGGCCGTGGAGCTTACGAAAGGCGGCCGCGAAGAGACAGTGGTGGAAGCACCAGCACCACCACCAGCACCACCGAGTTTCGTGAACCGTCTCCTGGTAATGTCAATATTTCACATTTGTAGGATTGCTTGAGCCATTTCTTTCAACAAAAATGTGAACATTTGGTTTATTGTTTGTATCAGTCTTGGCATATGTAGTAACGAGGAGGAACTTTTAAAAAATTTATGATCAGCATTATTGTCACTGCACCACAAAACCAGTGTTAAGTTTTGGGTGTTTTGAAATCTACAGTGTTTCCTGATCATTTTGATATGGGAACCATTGTCCTCGCTCAGTTAGAGAGATATGGCCTGTTGAAAGTCAGAATATGAGTGGCAGCCATTTTGAGAAGATGGGCTCCGAAATTTCAGCATGCAGTGCTGTACTCATTTCTTTAGCGGTGTGGATCAAATTCTTTCCAGTGTTCACAAAATTGTACAGGAAGGCTAGAGAGGTATATCTCCACCAAATAAACTCAAAATTTACGTCTCAGTGTCCCAGACTATAATAAAATTACCACAGGAATGAGCTACTGTGAGCTCTCTGCTGAGAAAGGTCAGCCAACTTTTTGTGAAATTTAGTTGTGAGTATTTCACTGTACAATGACACAGAATGGTATAACATTGACAACTGTTAAACTTTTTCAAGAACTGTTGGATTTTTAAGATTTTTTACTTTTGAGAAGAAAAATTTGTTTTAGATGAAGAGTTGTTGCCATTAAAACACGCATGGCACAGCAAAGAAAAGTTGCCGTGCCATTGTGCGTATTCCAATCACTCTTGTCATTTCCATTGATCAGCCATAATATTATTGTTTACTGTTGTAGACACAAATATTGAAAATGAAAGGAAGCAATTTGATGCCCTGCTGGTTGGTACAAGAGGCAGCAGAGGTGGGAATAATTTTTGGTCTGGGCAGCAGGACACTTGACTCTCTAGTATTTGCCTCGGCCACCTCACTGGTGGAGATGGTTATTTTCTTGTCACAATACTTACCATGACCCAGAGTGCTAAATTCTCAATTAGTGATCCTCAACAGCACCTTCCAAACAAAATTTGACCCAGTAACCCTGGTAAGGCCCCTCTGCGCATCGCCCCTGTGCTGCTGTGCGCTTTGCACTTCTCAGCGTGGCGTTTGCCTGGCGTCCCTTTCTACCCACCTTCACTCCTTCACTGCACTGTGCTGGCATTAAAAAAACCTGAGCTTTTTTGTTTGTTGTCTTGTTTCTGTCTGTACTTCTCACCGTTATTAGAAAACTGAAGTTTGGCAATGTGGTGCGCTTTCTTCCTCCCTTCTCACCTGTGTGTGTGTTAGTGTCGCATTGTGTTTTCTGTTTCAGTGTTATACCTATACTCACTCTTTTCTGTTAGGCGCTAGGTGTCAGTTTTTTTTGCCTTGTTTTTGCTTTCGCCTAGGTATTCCGCATGAGTCATATGAGTCGCATCCACGGGTTGGTTCGGACGTTCGCTCCAGAGAACGTGGTGCTATTTCTGGTTGTACTGCCTAGCACGTTTTCCGTTGACTACGATCAATTCCGATGCTTTTGGTTCCTTGCCACCATGCTCTGTGACTTCCACTAACATCGCCGCTCTGCCAGTTCCGCTGTTTGGAGTGTGTGGACCTTCTTTGGCTTCGGTCTCGTCGGCCAGAGCATGCCATCAACTGGTGGATGGGACCACTGACTTCCTCTGTCTTGTTCAGACCTTTCTCCCAACAGAAGTGTTGAAATTTGGTGTCGCCAGTCGGCAGCTCCATTTTGGGTCCTTGCTCGCCTTTCACGGCCACGCAAGTGGTTGGCTGGCAGGCCGTGGCCAGCAGCTTCTTAGAAGCCTACTCCTGGCCCCTCTTCTTGTCCCAGAGGAGTCCCTGGAACCGCCCCTCCCCGGCATCCAGCGGGGGTCGTGGTGGCCATGGCTTTGGATGTTGGGGTTGGGGGGACTCTGGTTTGGACTCCCCTGCTAGCAGCCCTCAGTTGGGTGACCTGTTTTGCTCCCAGATGGCATGATGGCTCTCCTGGCGCCATGCCTGGGTGTAGGGGGTGACTCTGGTGGAGTTCAGCTTCCTGTTGGACCTCGCCCCTCCTCCTCTGGGGCGCTCGGTTCTTTCCGTCGGCCCACCAACAGACACGAACAGGCAGTTCTGGACTTGGCTATGGCTGCCCTCGTGCAGTCCGCCATGGTGGAGGTCGTTCACCACTTCTCCAGCCCCGGTTTTCTCTATCTTTTTCTGGTTTGCCAAGCATCAGGCGGGTCCCACTCTGTTCCCCCACTCTCTTGCTTCCGGCGCATGGCTCCTTCCAGCTCGAGAACCCGGCTGCATGCTGCTTTTCTCTTTGCCTGGGCGATTTTAACATGGACTTGGCGTTCGCATAGTTCTGTGCACTCTTTCACCCGCCACTACGGCAGTGGCTGCGCTCCATTGCAGACCCTGTCATCCATTTTGGAGCACTGAGATTTGACCTCTTGTTGGTTCTTTGGGTCTTCACCCTGGTGACCACAAAGTTGTGCTCTGTTGCACGCATGGGGGATATGCTCCCACATACTGGGGTGACTGGGTGATCCTAGCACGACCTCTGCCCTGTGCTGCCCTGTACTACCCCGTGTTACCCTGTACTGCCGATCTATCCCAGCTGAGTAGGCAGGGTCTTCTCCGATCCTCACGTTGACGCTGGCCGTTGATTGCCCATTTAGACTGCCTCCGCTGCAAGTGTGATGCTCTGGTACTGGAACCGGAAACGTTTTCCCCTTTTCCTCAGTCCTGGACCTTTTTGGCCCAGCTGACTTTGGGGCATCCCCTTCTGTTCACTCACCGCTTCTGGCAGAAGTCTTCTCTGCCTCGTTCCTGAGGGAACAGGGTGTCACTTCTTGACCCCTTCTTGTCTTTGGCAAACTTTGGGTTGGAAGTGGGGGTGCCTCTGCACGTCACTCTCTCACATGTGGCGTGCAGTTCACCATGCCTTGGAGTGTGTCCACTATGTCCTGCCTTTTGCAAACATTTGATTTCGCTCCACGGTGAGCACCTGGTTGAAGGCTGCCTACTGGTGTATCGAGGCTGCTGCCCCCCCGTTCTTGAGGGACCTCACGTGTCGCTAAGGAGAAGGCTTCTTCGGTGTTGTCATGGTTGTTGGATGGCAACACCATCCTGTCTCGACTCCTCCTCACCCTGGTAAGTTTTCTGTTGGGTCACCTCCCCCCCCTCCATTTTCTGCTACTCACACTCTGGGTCATGGTGCAGTATTGTGACAAGAAAATGCAAGTTTCTTAACTAACTTTGAGCTTCTGTAGCAGTACTTACCGTGACCCCTCACAGGCCCACCCTCCTCCCCGCTAGTCTTTTTTTCTGGCTTGAGAAAGTCGGCTTGAATTGGCCAGTGAGCTGTGTGCAGAGGTAATGCATGGTGTGCACATGCACAGAGGGGCCTTACCATGGTTACTGGGTCAATTTGTTTGGAAGGTCCGGTTGGGGGTTGCTAATTGACAACTTAGCGCTCTGAGTCATGGTAAGTATTCTAAAGAAACTCAAATTAAGTTAAGAAATTTGGATTTTGATTCAACTTCATGATGTGATGACGAACAGCAATGAACTAACAGGAGCTCTTTTTCAAACTGTTCAGGAAAGCTTTTCCATTTTGCGCCCTCCCCCCACACCAACCCCTTTTAAACTTTATTCTGTTAAATGGTTATGGTTTAGCTCTTTAAAGTGAACTGTGATGAGTATTTCTTCCATCCTGCAAATTTAAAGTGGATTTAAACAAAAACCAGCACAAAAAAACCCCACATAGAAATTAAAGAGACAGGAGACTGTGGCTTGGGGTCAATAAGGTAACAACAGAGAACTTAGCCAAGCGAGACTTAGAGATGCTGCTCATCCACGGCCGTTGGTAAGTAAGAAAGTGTGGGGAAGGGGACAGTGCATGGAAATTTCTTCCTGTTTAACCATCGTGAATGACCAGCGTCTCTGCCAGCTAAGTGATCTATTTTATTTGTGATCTGTTTGTGTCATCCTGAAGAAGGGGCCAAGTCCCGGAACGTTGACGTCTTGTCTAAGTCTCGCTTGGCTAAGTTCTCTGTTGTTACATATAAATTAGTCCCACATACATTGCAGATGGATTGAATAAAATATCTGTATGTTGATTAATATTTACAATGATACATTGATAGTGTGAAATGCTTTTGAATTTGTTCCCTACTGCCG
Source organism: Lanistes nyassanus (assembly GCA_004794575.1). Lineage (NCBI taxonomy): Eukaryota > Metazoa > Mollusca > Gastropoda > Architaenioglossa > Ampullariidae > Lanistes > Lanistes nyassanus. Next base: position 227,580 of record SMGT01014170.1, read on the forward strand.
CTTGCTCTGTCATGGTCACCTGGACTCCTACAGATCGAAAGACATTGACAAGATAACAGCAAAGAAGTTTTGTTGATAGAATTTTATTTAAAGATTTTGACCCATATTTTTCTGTGTGTAGTTATTCAAATACAGAATTTAAAACCAGACAGTGAGATTTTGAAAAAAAACATTTTCTTTAAATTCCATACCTTAGCACCGCCACACAGCTCCACACGCCAAAAACCACCTTCAACATCAAACGTCACTTCACCTGCACCAACAAAAACATCATCTGTGCCATCTCATTCACCATCTGCCCCACTCTGCTTGACATTGGCGAGATGGAATGCACACCGAACAATTGCTTCAAGGAACACCTGGCTGACAAAAGACACAAGAGAAACAGCCCAGCTGCAAGACACTTCAGCACTCCACCACACACTCTAGAGAACATGGAAATCTGTGCTTTCTGGCAAATTTGAGGAGACTCCATAGATTGCAAGAACACAAGTTCCTTGCCACTGATTGGTTCAGCACACCCCATTTCCTATATTCTGTCTCTTCCCCACATTCTCCTCCTGTCCATTGACCGTGCATGACTGGCGCCTTTGTCAGCTAAGTGATATTTGTTGCTGTTATCTGTTTGTGTCATCCTGAAGAAGGGGCCATGCCCTGAAGCGACTTCCTGTCTCCTAGTCTCGCTTGGCCCAGTTCTCTTTGTTGTGTCTTTGTTACCTCAAGCGGCATTCACCTGTTTCTTTTCCCATGAAGGTTTGTCAGATTTGAGATAATGGCATATTCTGACAGTTCAGTATGTCTCCTGTCCACCACGTCAGTGTTTTTTGTCCATGTTTGCTCATGCTTTGCTTGGATTTCCAGAATAGTTTGCAACACAACGGTTCATTTTTTAAGTTGGGATAAAATTAATTCCTCTAGGAAGAGGACTGTTGCATGAAAAACTATACATGCACCTGGTGTGTCTTCATTTCCTCTGGAACATCTTGTGAGTGTGTGGGGATAAGCTGATGCAGTGAGATACATAAAGTCAGATCTTTAAAATTTGTTTTAGTTTGCTGTCTCAGTGATGGTTGACTTTAAAGGCTTATAACTTCCTAGTGTCAAATGATGCAGCCCTAAAAGTTGTCAGGTCTTGTCTGCATACATGTATAAACATGGGCAGGTCATGTCTTCTTACATGTATGAACATGGACAAGTCATGTCCTGATACATGCATGAACATGGGCAGTTAATGTCTTCATACATGCATGAACATGGGGAGTTAACCCATTCTCAACTTGCGTCTTACAACACGCGACATCGCTGAAATCTCAGCGTTTGGGCGATTTTTACCGATTTTCGAAAAATTGTAACAAAAAACCTATTAAAGTTGAAAGTATCATTCAAACGTTGTTAGATAAATTTAAGTAGAAAAAGATTTTTCCTTCCCGAAATCCGTCCGTTGCTGACGCTTTGTGGTAGACTGTGTTGAATTACGTAACCAAGGTCACGTAAGACAGTCCCACTGACACGAAACACTCGCCGATTACAGCCGTTTGCAGCACTTGTAATCCATAAAACGTTGTGGAAATTATCCATAAATGCCAGGGGTTTCCCACGAAACAGCTGGTATGGTTTTCAAACAATTCCAAGGCTTTTGCGGCACTTAGACGAAGATGGCGACCGACCAGACATTTTTTTCCCTGCTAACGAGGTGGCGTGCTCAAGAGAATAAAATGTGCAAATGGTGTCTCCTTCCGTCCTTCAAGGGAAGAAACTCTATAGAGAAATGATTCTAGAAAAACACCAGTGACTTCCCTTGCCAGCAAATCTTTTTTTTTGTCAAAAAATTCTTTTTGCAGCATCCGCAGCATCCGCTGGCCAACCAGCGCAAGGGTCGCAAGCATTTATATACTTTACACCAGCCAGCTAGCGCAGTGGTAACAGTGGGTTAATGCCTCGATATTTGTATGAGCATGAGCAGTTAATGTCTTGATACATGCATGAACGTGGGCAGTTAATGTCTTCACGCATGAACATAGGCAGATCATATCTTCATGCATATATGAACATAGGCAGGTCATGTCTTCACACATGTGTGGACATGGCAGTAATGTCTTCATTAATCTTACACGTACAAACATTGGCAGTAATGTCTTCGTACATGTGGGACTTGTACTAAAAATGAAAATATAGACTATGTCAATGCAAACTAAACTAAAAAAAAACAAAAAAAAACAGAATAAGTTTATTGCATGTAGAAACGAAGTTTAGGTTTATAAGGTTTGTGTCGGGGTGCCATCTTGGATGATCTATGGTGGCTGGTAGAGTGAATTCTGAAAAAAACACTTTTCTGGTGCTGAACCTTGCCATCTCCCAGACTGTGGAAACGCACGATTGATTTGAATGTGGGGCTACTTATAGTTTGCTTGCTCAGGCTGGTTGGTTGGTTGTTCAGGTTTATCCCCATGCGAGCAGCTTAGGCTGCAATATAACTGCAGAGACAGGGTGGGAGGGAAAGGGTCCTGTGACTTTTACATTGATGCTGTACCAGGTGAACTATGCAGTTTAATCTGCATCCGTGATTTGGTTAAAGTTTGTTTTCTTAATGAAGTGCATTGGCCTGCATTCTTATATCTAATACTCGTTTGTGTTTTCTCTTCTGAATTAAATGTGCGGCCACTGCATTCTTCTGGATATCTAATGCTCGTTTTTGTTGTCTGTCAACAGAGTCTGCAGCTCGACGTCCAAAATTGAAGCTGCTGCCTCGCTCGGTCGACAAGCCTTTGAATGCACCAGTAGACACAGAGCGTAATGCTAGCATCTTTGGCACAGGCAAACCTCGAGATGAAGCCAAAGCAGAAACTTCGTACAATCGCAGTCGAAACACCAGCGAGAGTAGTCAGCACTGAGCCAGCATACGAAAGATCTACAACTGTTCATGGTAACGTCGATAGCAGCCCTTGCCTATACACCTGATACGGCGAAGAGGGGACAGGGGTGGGGGTGGGGGCTAAAGTGTCCTCTCCTCTGAGGTGTCCTTGCTTCAGGGTGCAGCTAAAGGACTCGCAAATGAAAACTTAAAAAAAGAAAAAAGTTATCATTTGATATTAAGTACTTTTTGTTTAAAGTGAAAAAATCTTTTTGGTAGCCATTCTGTACAAATTTTCAGCTGCAAATGTTCAGAAACGTAGAGTTAGTGCAAGGGACGCAATGAAAAAGACTGAAAAGACAGAGCACATTTGTGACTCATAAGGTGTTGTCACATGGTTTGATGTCAAACTTTTCACTTTATTATTCTGTTTTTAATAAACCATTTTGATGACCTATGGATATTGTGATCTTTGCCATTGTAAATAACTCCATGTTCTGTTGCCACACTGCTGATTGCCTCTTTCCATTGGAAATGACATGTCAACGAACTACACTGTTGCCATGTGACACTGCCTGGTTGTTTTTACAGAACTTGTCTCTTTGAGTTGATTCGCTGATTCATTTTGCAAAAAAAAAAAAAAAAACTGCCCAAAACTTTCAGTTCAGGGTATCTTAATAATTTATTTTTCTTGTCACAATACTGTACCATGACCCAAAGTGCTAATATCTCAATTAGCGATCCCTAACCACACCTTCCAAACAAAATGTAAAGTGCATTTAGCCTGTTGTCACTTGCCTATTGCACGCTGGGTGGTTGTCTTTTGCGTTTTTTGCTTCACACCTACGTTTGCCACGTGAGTCACTCCCGCTGGCATCCGCAGACAGTTGCTCCACGAGACCGTGCGGTCTCTACCAGTTGTCTACCCACTGCTCTGATGTTCGTCACCATTTGCCTTGTCTATGGTCTCCATCTCCTGGGTTCTGTGTGGCCGCACACCATGACTTCCACTGCTGTCGTCGCCTTACCGATTGCGCTACCTGGGCTTGGTCCCTCCTTGCTGGGGTCGGTCTCTCCTGCTTCCGTGTGTGCCTCTTCTTTCGCTTCAGCCGCTGTTGGTGTCCGTGGTCGGCCCTGATGACGTCATACATACCGTTCCAGTTCCCTCTGCACATGCCACTGGTGGAAGCCATCTTCGCGCTTCCTATTGGTGGCAAGGGCTTCACACTCCACTCTTCCAGTTCCTCCCCTGTGGTGGCACCGGTCGAGTGGAGGGGGGGGGGGAAATCTAGCTCAGACTTCCTGCTGTCCAAGCCGGCAGATGTGAGGCCTGCCTCTCACCGACGGTGCACCTGGCCCTCCTGGCGGAGGCCACCCCTCACCGGTTCTGGTGGCAACAACCTCCTGCTCTTTGCATGTGCTCCCAGAAAGAGGCATGGTGTGGCACAGCTTCCGCCATGGCCCCCGACTTCTGACGGCAGTTGTGATTGCTTTGGTCAAGCCCAGCCCCACCCCCCTATAGGGCTCAGCTCTGGGCTCTCCTCTTGCAGTAGGCTTCAGCCTCCCCACCTCTGGCTGTTCACTTCCGTCCATCTGTCTGCCAACAGCCGCGACACGGAAGTTCGGGACTTGGCTCTGGCCACCTTTCTTGCAGTTCTACCATGGGGGTTGGTCGCTTGCATCCTCCAGCCCTGGCTCACTGCCGCGCTTCTGGGTATCAGCTCCCATTGGGGGGGGGGGCACTTCTGGTGGATGGCCGATTCCCTTGAGGCATGCCTGCTTACCGCGCTTGTCTCTTTGCCAGGGTGATTGCATCACAGGCTTGCTGTTTGCATGACTGCCTTTCCAGATGTGACGGCCCTCCTTTTGGTGGACTTCCATCTTCCATTTGGGGCACTGTCCCTGGCCTCTCACTGGTGCCTAGCGTGGTACTCGGTCGCGCATACAGGGGTTTTGCTTCCATGAGTCCCTTGATGCCTGGGCAACCCTCTTGGCGAATGCTGACCTCTGTGTCTCACCTTGCGCTCACCCTCTTCTCCTGTGGAATAGTCTTTTGGTTGCGAGGGGTTCACTTTTCCCTGTTTCAGTTCCTCCCTCAGGGTGGCGCTTAACGAGTTGGCGAATGGATGTCCTCATGGCTTCCTGGTGGAGAGCTTCCTTCCCTCCGCCTGTCACGCCTCTTGCCATCGATCGTCTTCACGTTCCTCGGCATGATGCTGATGCAGTTGCCTGGATGGTGCGCCTGCCGCACTTCTTCTTCATCCTTTGGCTGCAGTTGGTACCTCGTCAGGCGACGGTGGTCCCTTCTCTCGTCTCTGCCTCTTGTGGGAACGCTTGGGTCGTTGGTGCCACTGGTCCTCCTCACTGTGCTGTGCCAGTCCCCCGGCCCCTGTCTGGCTCGCTGCAGATAGCCCTCTCTATCTTGGGTTGTGCTGATTTCCATTCAGCATCCACCCATCCCTCCTTCAGCCCTAGCTCCCCAGTAGCCTGTGTGACACTGGGCAGATATCTTCCTCTCGGGTTACAGTCCTTGCTCCCTGCCCCATGTGCCCTTGAGCCTGTGGTTGGAAGTGGAGGGGCTCCTGGTCTTCCACTCGAGTTGCGTTTTGGAGCTTTTCCGTCCTGCCTTGCCTGTGCTCCTACTCCAAGGCTGTAACGGACGCTGCCCGGTGGCCCTTACTCTATTGCATTGTTGCCTCAGGCGGACGGCTTTTGGCTCTGTGCACCATGACCTTTTGCCTCACCATGGAGCTCTTCCGCAATGCCTTGCCCTTTGCGCACATTTGGATTTGCTCTGCCATCTCCACGGCCATAGTGCACACTGCCTATGGTGGTCATCGCTCAGTGATGTCGAGTCAGGCAGAAGGCTTGGTTCTGGCTGCCTGCCCACGGCTCCTTCCTGTCCCCTCCATGCTGAGTCTCCTCCACTGCATTCTCCTGGAGTCAATGTGGAGCCACTTGTGGCCCCCTTCCTCAGAGGTTTCCACTTGCAGCTCCCAGTTTGTCCCCCCCCCCCATTCCGGAAACCTGGGTGGTGGACTCAGTCTGGAGCAGGGCTGGAAATGTTGTTTCCCCCCCCCCCCGCCCCTCCTTCCTGTGGATTGCAGGGGCTGGAGTTTGCTTGTCGCAGTCTTGTCCCACCATTCTGGCTGGCGCAGACATAATTGCTTGCCTCTCCTGTGGCTCCCTCCTCCCTCGGACCCCTCTGCCTGCCGCAGTCCAGTGTCCCCCCCCCCAACCCCTGGTTCGACTTGCATGCAGGACCGTCTCCCTTCGTGCTGAGTGTCCGGGCATTCCGCCGCTGCCTTTTGTTCTTGGTTTCTTCCATGAACGCAGTGTTCTCCGCTCTCTGGGCGGAGTTGGGTGGGTGGTGTCTGTACCATGGGGTAGACCCAACCAGGCTCTGGTCTTGGACCTGGCTGACCACCTGTCTTGTCTGGTGGCGCTTGTCATTGTCTGTCTTCTGCTTTCTGGGTGCGCAGGTCTCTTGTCCACTCCGCCTTGTGTCAGCCGGGTGCCACATTGCTTTTCACCTCGTCCCTCATCGCCGAGGTGATCGGGAGTTTGGCACTTCGCAGGCTCGCATTCCCCATCAGGTTCAGGAGAGACCATCACTGCCCTTGTCTCCTCCTTGGGGGCAGTGTGGCAGTCCTCTTCCGGCACAGTGAGGACCCCTTCCATTCCGGTGGGCCCTCCTCTCGCAGTTGGGATGGCCACTTGGGTGTTGCACTCGCTTTGCAAGTCCTCTCCCTTATCGTCCAGCCTCCTCCTCAAGCCTGGTAAGTTCTTGATCACCCACCTCCTTTTTGTGCTACTGAGCACTTTGGGTCATGGTACAGTATTGTGACAAGAAAATACAAATTTCTTATCTAAATTTGTTTTTCTTTAGCAATACTTACCGTAACCCATCCCTCCTCCCTGCTGGCCTTTGCATCTGGCTTGAGAAAGTCAGTCTGTATTGGTCAGTGAGCTGTGTGCACGGGTTACGCGCCGTGTGCGCATGCATGGAGGGGTGGTTTTTGTTTTTTGTTTTTTTTTGGAAGGCGCGGTTAGGGAACGGTAATTGAGTTATTATATGCACTTAGGGTCATGGTATTGCTAAAGAAACACAAATTTAGAGCAAGAAATTTGTATTTTCGCATTAGAAATGCTTATCAGTGTGAACAAGCCAAAAATACAAAGAAATTTTTGTTTTCTTGGCACCCAGCTGCCATAGTTCCTTCTCGCCATTTACCAGAAGTCAAACCATGTATTCCATGGAATATCTTTTGCTTCAGTTAGGCCTAACAGATTAGTATTTCTGGATGGAAATGAACCAAATTGAATAGGAAAATATTCAAACGTTAAATTGAATCAAATATATTTTTATCAAATGGAACAGCACTACTCCAAATACTAAGAAATAGCAAAGGCATGCTGAGATGCTGTAGCTATAAATAGAACCTAAAAATCTTGTCACTGCAAGAGCATTTTTTAAAGAAAAGTGAGACCATCATTGTCCGTCTGTTCCAAAAATAGTGTCTGTCACAGATTCGAGATGTCCGCTCTTTGTGTGAAAGTGGGCTAAAACAAGAGGAAATTACGGTGCATTTTGTAATGACGTTTTTTGGATGACTGCCCCAATATTGTTTTTAGACAAAGTGCTTGAGACTTGAGATTGGCATGTGTCCTGTCAAATGTTTCCCATCAAATGTCTTTCAGCATTGTCAATCTGCTTGTATTTCCTTGCTGTTGCAGTATCATTTGGGTGCAGCTAAACATATGGCAAGTTTGTCCTCGACCTTTGTCCTCTGTACAACACCATGCTGTCCGGCGAACAGAGACAACTCGAAAGTTTCTATCGTCGCGCCCCTCTGATTGGTGGCTTGGCTGCTTATTAAAAACAGAATTTTTGCCTTTGGCTGAGAGACCATTGCCATATTGATATAATGATTAAGGGTTATCATTTGTGTAGTGCTTTTGTTTTGTCGAGATGCATTGTTTTGGGGTTTTCTGTCTGGAGCCAAAGTTAACCTGGTTGTCTTTGTTCATTTGTTTGTTCACCCATCATAGAGCATAGAGTTTGGTATTTGTTATCTGTATGCTGAGTGTGAATGAAGGATGAGTTTTTGTGAGGTTCTCTATCATTTTCAGTCTTTTTATCTCTGGTCTTAGTAAGTTAATGTGGTTAGCCTCCATATTTGGTGCGCAAGTGTGCCAGAAAGCATTTTATCTTTTAATTTTCAGAGTAGTGGCTTTTTTTTAAACAAAGAGATGGTTGTGTTTAGCACAAAAAAGGATACATGTTTTGTTCTGTGTCCTGTTGATTTCTGTCAGGTGGGGCACAACTGTTGATTTTTTCAGAAGAGGGGTGTCCAAAGACTCGTGGGTTGTCTGCTGCAGAAACCAGAGTCGTTTGACGAGAAGTCTGTTCTGATGATTATTTGATCCGTCGGTCAGCAGTCAGAGTGGAGAGGATTAATGGTGTAGATGGGCTGCCATTATTGTAGGCCCTGCCGCAGCAGTACATTTCTCACACAGAATGTGAAATGTACCTTGATGGATCTTGGCATTTGAAAGCTTCGTATTCTGGCAGGCTACACAGTTATTTCTGAAGTTAGCTGAGTGAATAGTTTGTCCGCTTGCAGTTGCCATGCTGTGTACTTTGTATAACCCCTCCCCTACTCCCTTGCTCACCCCACCCACCATTTGCCTCCTTGCAGATATCAGAAAAGATGCCATGTGGGCAGCTTTGGGCACCCCTCACTTTGGCCCTGAGATTGTAACACAACAGCTATGGTCTGACAGATCTGCAGACAGACTTTCTGTTCCCTGTTGCCCATTACACCAGCACTCTTCTTCCCACCCCCAACCCAATTCTTTTTGTAAATTGTAGAAATGTGGCTTTTGGGTCATGAATACAAGAGCTAATTTAACAATAAGAAAAATGGTCGACATTTGACGTAGTTAGAGAACTAGGACAGGTTTGTCTTTACGATGTACATCATGAATGCTTCTCCTTGTCAAGTGTGACATTGTTTATTGGAATTAAAATGTTGAGGAAGTTGCAAAATGAAATGACCAGCTTGGTTGTATGCCAAACATAGAAGTTTGAGTTTTGAAATGCATGTCTGCTTGCAGGTTGATGTGGTGAGACCTGTTATTTCAGCAAGAATTTAGGAACTTCTGTAGTAACAGACCGTGGTCTACATTTTCCTAGTCATTTTGTGTTCAGTAGCATAGCATCATTAGTTTTTCAACTTGTGACAGAGTATTGGAATCTCTCAATTGCAGTTAGATTCTGGGTGTGTCTCATGCAGTTGCAAGCTTGTCATGATTTTCATGTTGTATTTTTTTCAAGACATAAGGTTAGTCTGTTTATCGTAGCGAGGGTAGACAAACTACAGTTTGCAAGACCTGAATTCAAAGAACAAAGTGAGTTGCGTACCAACAGCATCCGATCGGGGTTAGGTACTGGTTTGCGTATTTTGGTGCTTTCTTGGAATCTTCACAGATTATAAGTGGGTGCAACAGAGGAGTTCATCAGTTCTGAAATAAGGGAATTGTGATGTGGAAGACCTCTTTGAAACAAAAGGAAGTAGTGAATATTTCATAAAGACATTTATGAGCCGAAGAGTGTTGACCCTACGCAGCAGGCGAATGAACAACTTTCCGTCAGTGTGTGCCCTCATCGGAAGCTTCTGTGTATATGCTTTTCTGAACTACCGTTCATACCTGGTTTTTCGTAAGATACCTTGGGCATGTGCATGTGCACACACAGAAGGGCCTGGTGTAGGGGAAGTAGTGATGGCGTTCTTCAAATCACCAAACCATTTTCACTGGAATTACGTTTGAAATATAATGCGGTTTTTTCCTTACGCTGAAAAGGGCTGAGAAATGAAAGTCATAATATATGACAAGAAAAGTTTATGGAGACAAAAGCAAGTGTTACGATCATTTTCTAAAATGCACGATGTGTCATCAGTCCAATGCTTCCTTCTGATAATTCAGTGTATATGATTGTCCACATGCGCTGAGACTGTCGGCTACATGTGCCTGTAGTGTGTAGATGTGGACAGAGCTGCATGTGCCTATAGTGCATAGATGTGGACAGAGCTACATGTGCAAATAGACTGGTTAGAGTGCAGTACACTTCCCCCAGTTGACCCGGCTGTGAATGGGTAATTCGCCCATGGGTTGGAAAAGCGAAAAGGCAGGAGGTCCGGGGTTCACGCCCTGGCTGAATCATACCTAAGACAAACTTTGAAATCTAGTAGCTGCCCTGCCAGACGCCTGGTGCCATAGGGAACAGTACTAGGACTGGTTGGCCTGGTGTCAGTATCATGTGACTGGGTGGGACTGAAGCCCGTGTTGTAACAGCAGTCCCAGTCTGGCAGCACGTCTGAGCAACACCGTCCTGACATACACTTAGTTTGTAGTGGGACAGTAAACTGCAACCAACCAACCCACCCTCACAGTGGCATCATGATAATGCTCACCCTGTTGGCTCCAGATGTAGATTTTGCCATCATGAAATGATCTCTGGTAAGTGGGACTCATCAGTGAAAACTCTGACCCACTGCTGATGTGTCCAAGTCAGATGATGTGAAGATCCATGATGAGCCAGCATCAGCTTGCACTGTGGGACACGCTGAACTCAGGGTAGCCTTATGAAGCAGGTTCCTAATCCCCTGGTCTCCAATAACATTTTTGGCTCCTCACAGTGCTCCGAATGTGTTTGCAGTGGCCTTCCCTGGTCTAATCCCCTGGTCTCCAATAACATTTTTGGCTCCTCACAGTGCTCCGAATGTGTTTGCAGTGGCCTTCCTGTCTGGACATCGATCATGGGCATCCTGGTCATCTGTGCTTGCTGACACTTCCCCAGTTTCTGTCTGGTTATAGCGATCTTGCAGTACCACAACGAATGGGACTGGCTACCAACTTCAAAGACGCCGATGCCTTCTGCAGCCACCTAATCACACTGTTGTTATCAGCACCACTGAGGGGTCATCTGGAAGGCATGGTTTCAAACTGCCTTTTGACCGCAACCATAAATACCCGCAACTTCCTCAACAGTGGCTAATTTATCTTCACGTTACACATTGTTTGCAAGTGCAGCGCAGCTTTTCACCCGTTCAGTTTTTCTTTATCGCATGCATTGAATTTTCTCACGTTGACATGGTGGTGCATATCTGGCTGCTTCCTGCGGAGTGATGAATGCATCAACACCAATTTCCATGCACAGTGATGTTCATTGTCGCAGCACAAAACGAGGTGCATCTAAATGTATGGGGTCTCATGTTGTGTTCTTACAAATTACACAGGTCCATGACCTGCCTGCCAAGATGCAGCTGGTCTTTCGATTTTGCTGAGCAGAATAGAATGAAATTTTTATGACACAATAGTTCAGTTCTTTACCATTGTTGTCGTCTGACAGCTGAATCAGGAGAGACTGACATCAAACCCAAGCTTCACATCCCCTCCCCTCAGTTTAAGATGTTGATTGGCAGTGTCAGTGAAGGGTAACCCCCTATGCACTAGCTATGTTGAAAATCTTTTTCCCAAAAAAACTGGCCTAATGTAAATGTGACGGGTTGCTGTAATTAAAAGCTAAACTGCATTACAGATCTAAAAGCAAGATCGGGTACATGACACATATGCCAAGACTGGTTACATTAAAACGTTTGAGTGCCAAGACTCGGGGAAAATCGTCTGCAAAAAAAACCCAGACATGCCACATGCACACGTACAGAGAAAATCCCACAAAATAAAGTCAAATGGTTTAATCCGTCTCAACTACTCATTCAATGTCACTATATAGTGCTTTCGTTAAACACGAAACCACTCTACTACAAACTGACTTGCCAAGTAGATAATCATGCCAAGTGTAAAGATGTGAAAAGCATAATTTTAAAAATCTGAGCATATCAAATTATACTCAAAGCATAAAGTTGTCAGCAGAGCAACAAAGATGAAGTCACAGTATGTTTTCTTTAGGAGCTGGATTGGCACTCATCTCGGTGAAGTGAACCAGGGCCGTGCCTTTAGGGACCGTGTCGCCAACCTTGAAAAGGACCGCCTCCACTACCCCAGCTCTTGGAGCACGGATCACATACTGTTGGGAAAAATGAGGCCAATCACTTTATCGACAGTAAATTATGCAGGAAATAATAAGAGCCTTGCGGCACTAGCGCAGACCACATGCTGGTGCTATGGTTCCACACTACCCTCCCTCCCTTGGCTTTTGCAGATGTACATCCCCTGCTTACTCCCCCCTCCCCTCACCTATAGCACATGCTACTCTACTGCTCCTACTTTTCCCCACTTTTTGTCATCACCTCCATTCAGTTTTAAACATCGTTCAATCCCCTCCCCAACTTTGAGCAAATCTCTTCCTACGCTGTCCGGGTGTGACTTCACTCGGGTGCCCACTTTTAGTCTTCACACTGTGTGTCGACCCGATGAAGGGGTAATACCCGAAATGTTGACTGTCATTTGTAGCTTGATTCAGTTCCTCTGTTGTAACTTAGGAAGTCTGAAATTTGGGGCTGACTTTGGCCATTTGTGATAAGAACATCTTCCAAAAAGGAACTGACAGCCACGGACAGTTCACTCCTCAACAAAAACAAACCACACTATACACCATCACAAGCCAATTACAAGCAGGCCTGAATCCCTACCAGTCCTTTGCATTTGAAGTTCATTGCACATTGTAAAATAGGGTGATGATATCAAAACACTGGTGTTCAGGAGCTACACAAAGACTAAATGCAAAATCTTGTGTTCCCTTAGTTTTGGAAGCTCCACAGTTCTGATTCGCCCCATGGGTTTTGTAAATGAACTACTGAGTGCACAATCCATAAGCTGAAAAGCAAAAATAATGTTTTGCACCTTCAGACCAGACAACGCAAAATCGTTCCCTCGGTATTCACTGTGCCAGTCATCAGGCAGCTGACAAGCTAAAAATGGGGTGTGTGTGGGTGGGGGGGGTGTTGTCCACATACATGCCAGACTGCATAAAGTCATTCCTTCAGTCTCATAACTGCGGCATTCATCAACTGACAAAACAAAAAAAAACCTGACAACCAAAAGACACTTCCCACATACATACCACATCATGCAAACTACTTTTTACATGTCCCATAGCAGATTGGTGCTATGCTGTAGCAGCAAATTCACAGTGAAAAAGATTAGCAATTATGCAAAATCTGTAACACTCGACATGCATGCAGTATTGTATCTGTGGAAAACTCATTAATACATGTACCGGCTTTTCCAGACAAAACACGCTGCATGGTCTGGCTGGACATAACAGTGCAAAGTCTAGACCGACGTGCCACACAGTAAAATACAAAACTGAAAAGGTACACAGTGTACGGTATGCGGAGACAAAGCACTCACTGGCTTCCTTGCATGTCAGTGAGATCTAGAAAGTCATGTAACTGATCCAAAAAAACTAAAGACAATCTATTCTGAAAGCTTAACTGGCAGCACAAAGCACAAGTACTGTATGCTTTGTCCAGTCTGACTGCAGACACTGTGTTTCATCTGGTGTGTGCTTTGTCTGGAACAGCTGGCAATGACCCTAACCACGAAGACCGTCCAGCTCTAGTCAAGCCCACCCAGCAGATACAGCACATCAAGTGCGATCATTCAAAGACCATTGAACTGTAATCACTCTCCCTTCTGTTTGCACAATCCAGTGTAGTCCATGACAGTGTTTGAACATCAACTGCTACTATTTCCTTTGTAGAGCTCTCGAGCTGTTTTAATGTATCACAATGCTGCCAAAATTTAAATGCCACTGCCATAAACAATGCCACAACCCTTTCCGACAGAAACTTCCAGTTTGTTTATAATCTGCTGACAGGAATGACAACTCTTACCTCCATCTTCATGGCTATCATAACGACTAGTGGCTCCCCCTGCTCAACGCTGGCTCCCTCTTTAGTCAGTATGCGCTCAATCACACCTGGCATTGGTGCCACTGGGTCGTCAAGGGAACCAATCACTCTCGCAGACTTCAAGAATTCTGGCACTGGAATCTTCAGGCTATGGCAACCCTTCTGTTGAGAAACAGGTCAGGTCATGTGATGGTGACAGAAACAGGTCAGGTCATGTGATGGTGACAGAAACAGGTCAGGTCATGTGATGGTGACAGAAACAGGTCAGGTCATGTGATGGTGACAGAAACAGGTCAGGTCATGTGATGGCAACAGAAACAGGTCAGGTCATGTGATGGCAACAGAAACAGGTCAGGTCATGTGATGGCAACAGAAACAGGTCAGGTCATGTAATGGTGACAGAAACAGGTCAGGTCATGTGATGGCAACAGAAACAGGTCAGGTCATGTGATGGTGACAGAAACAGGTCAGGTCATGTGATGGCAACAGAAACAGGTCACAGAGTGTAATGGTCAGCCCCTGAAGAACTCTGTGATCGAGATCAATACCACAAAGTTCTCTACACTCTACAACTTTTCACTCTGATCCCCAAGAACAACAATCATCTAAAAAGATTGCCGGAATGTATTTTAAAAAATCCCTGGTCTTGCTTTGGTCTTTACCATCCCTCCCCAACACTAACAACAGCAGAAACACAGCTCCAAGGACTGGAGAGTCATTTTCAGCAGCTGTCACACAAAGCCTGTGTCCTGATTAAAGTCCAATCCATGTTTGTCTAGTTTTGTGCTCACTATACACTTGTACGAGAACACTGCATTGTAGGATGTGTACAGAATACGAATACATTTTTTGAAAAATGTAAAATGAAAAATGTAAGGGAATTTTTTTATTGTAAAAAATGCACTGGAGGATTGTATTTTCTTTGATGCACTTAGCAGACGATTCAGGTTTATCAAACTTCCTGCCCAAGATCTCGTCCATGGTCAGTCATGATACTGGGATTGACAGGTATGCACATCCTGCATTTAATATTTAAGAACTTGTTTTCCTGTGTTTATGTCCAACATAGTTCACATCCCAATTCATCCGAGTCACCCTAAATGTTTCTTTGAAAATGGTGAGCTACTATTCAATTGACCATGCCACAAACTGAGCGATCGCATGCCATTTTGCAATGCATTCAGATGATTAACTGATATAGTAGTGGCTGTTAATTTTCTTGTTCTGGATTAAGGTCATGTTCGTCTAGCATGCTGATTTCCCAGTGATGGTGGCATCAAATGCATTTTTGTGATCCTGTTGCCTTTATTTCCGATGGAGTTTTTCCTGTGACACACAAACATAGCTTGGCTCAAAAGAAACTATTGAATAAAAAGGCGCTAGGAAATAAAAGCTAACAGAGGAAATGAGCCAAGCTACGAACTTTGTTTTTGTTTCTTTATCTGTTTGTGTTGTCCTGATGAAGGGGTAATGCTCCCAAACTGTTGACTCTGTCTGTGTCTGTCGTTGTAGCTTGGCTCAGTTCCTTGTTGTTGACTGAAACTACTGAATTTTCAAGATGACAGCTGAGTGGTTAGAGCACCGAACTCAAGGGGACTGCAGCGCACTTCCTCCAGTTGACCCAGGTGCAAATGGGTACCTGACCTATAAATCAGGGAAGGTAAAGCAGCGAGGCAGCCCTAACGATGCTGGCTCTCAGAAAAGTGGAGCTCTCATATATCCCCCTCTCCTACAACCTAAAACAGGTCATGGGACAAACTGTGCCTTTATCTTCTACTGAATATTCAATAAAGGTAAGAAAAATGAATAAACAACTGGCTGGAGTTCTTTTCTTTTCACCATTTTATGAATTATTTAGAGAAAATGTTTTTGAACCTCTGATACACAACAAAACATCTATTTGTGTATGATTCGTGGCCATAAAGATTTATAGCATCTCAGTCTTAATACAGGTTTTTACTGTTCTCTCTTCCACTGTTATTCAGGGAATTGCTTATCCTGGGTGTTAACCATAGAATGTATAAATATATCTTAAATGATTGGCAGGCTTGATGAGACACTTCTGTTACCTTCTTGTGATCTTATTTAACAAACCTGTTTCAAGCTGTTTTCACATACGTCAGCCTACCACTGTCATTAAAAAAAGTGCTTTATACACTTCAAGGAATCGCTTCTCTGCCTGTCATTTTATTTAGACACAAAGGGACTTGCCGAACTAAACAGGTGGAGAGTGTTGTCCTGTAAAATGACGGAACCAGATGAAATGATGCCATTGATGTTGCACCGAATGCTGATGGTGCTTTTTTCAGACTTCAGATGACACTGAACTGTCACCTCTGGACCTCCCTCAATTCGAACCCGCTTCAGTCCATTTCCACAAAGCTGGATGAATACTGTTATTTCTAAAGGACAAATCATGGCAGCATAAAATTATCAATACAACTGGAAGTACTTGAAATGCTCAAAGTGACCGTATGCAGATGCATGTGACCAAGGGAGCTTACCGTACCCAAACACGTAGCAAAGAGAGGGCCGAAAGAAAGGAACTTGGCAGATCCTCTAAAAAGATCTGCCATCCCTTTCTTTATAACGACGCTAGTCTTCACACAGCTAACCCTCGGTACACAACATGTGCATACAGAGAATCCCTAGTAAATGTAATCAGCCCACTCCCACAATTAACAGGTTCAAAAATATTTAATGATAATTACATTTGGAAATGATAACTAATGATAAATACATTTCTAAATGGTGACTAATGATATTAAATTTGTAAGTTATCACTCCAACAGGAAGTACTTGAAATGCTCAACGTAACCATATACAGATGCATGATCTGCCAAGTTCCTTATTTTCGACCCTCTCTTTGCTACGTGTTTGGGTACGGTAAGCTCCCTTGGTCGCATGCGTCTGCATACGGTTACGTTGAGTGTTTCAAGTACTTCCTGTTGGAGTGATAATTTGATAATTTAAGTGCTCGGTCCTCATTTGTTCTTTATTAAATTTGTGATAATTGTTGTGGTATTACTCTGTCGTGTGTCTAGGGGTATTGCGCTTATGTTTTCACTAGTCTGCTCGTTAACTAGAGTTACAACAACATAAATACGTGTCGAGAAGGGGAACTAACCATGTGACCGCTGCCTAATTTTGTCAATTTCCACACTGGCTCAAGCCCCCATCCCCTTACTTGTTCACCCCCCTCCCCACCTCCACCCAACCACCTCTCAGGGTGATGGGTCGGGCGGGCGGGTTACCCTCTGCTCTCGCTCGACCACCTCCTCGTTCCAACGTGCTCTCTCCTGATTGGCTAGGGCAGCAAGCCGCCAAAACCATAACATTGGGGCCACCCGGGGAAGGGAGGGGGCGGGTTGTCTTCGCCCCTCACTTGGCCATCTCCCCCTCCGAGCGAATCAGGTTGATGGTAACAAGTTGCTCTTTCTCCTGATTGTTTAGGGCAACGAGACACTAAAAATCATAATAATGATAATTACATTTGGAAATGATTGAGTTATAAAAAGACAGACTTACTTTTATCACCATCAAGAAAAACAACGCGCTGAGTCGAAAGTTCATTTATGCGTGCAGACTCGCACCACGTGAATGGAGAAAAAGGATCTGGACCAAGATAAAGCAAAACTGTCATTAGTTTGTAACCAAACAAAACTGTCATTTGCTTGTAACCAAACCACAAAACTGTCATTAGCTTGTAACCAAAGCACAAAACTGTCATTAGTTTGTAACCAAAGCACAAAACTGTCATTTGCTTGTAACCAAAGCACAAAACTGTCAGTTTGTAACCAAACCACAAAACTGTCATTAGCTTGTAACCAAAGCACAAAACTGTCATTAGTTTGTAACCAAAGCACAAAACTGTCAGTTTGTAACCAAACCACAAAACTGTCATTAGCTTGTAACCAAACCACAAAACTGTCATTAGCTTGTAACCAAACCACAAAACTGTCATTAGTGTGCATGTACATGCATAACCAAAATAAAGTTGTCACGAGTCTTCGCCACCACCTGCACCCTCCACGTAACAGACAGACTCAGAACGGTGACGCCAACCTTTGGTGTCCACAGCCCTGTCTTGAGACTTCTGGCTCTGCAAGAACAGCAAAGCCAAGGCAGCCTGGCAGATCTCTGTATCAGAGAGGTCTCTGAGGGGAAATAATTCTTTGGAATGCTGAGGGATGAAGTCTGTGTGCACGTTACCAGCCACAAACTCTGGGTGTGAAGCGAGGTCGATCAGAAATCGCAGGTTGGTGTTCACTCCAACAATCTGCATGCCAAAAAGAAGAAACACATTGAGTAATATTCTGTTCAGGACCAAGAAAGGATTGCATGAACAGATTCACTCCTCCTTCCAATCCCTAATTCTAAAGAACTAAAAATAAAAACCGAAAGACTACCTCCAGATTAGTTTACACACTCACCAGTTTTTCATTTTCCAGTGATTTATCTAATGCTCCAAAATAAGTCATAAAAACAATAGGATCAATATCAAATCTGGCAAGTAATGAAATAATTTGGAAATGAGATAAATATAAATAATATGATACTGCCTTTAAATCCACATCTCCATGTATAACTACATCACAACACACACAGCAGCAATATATCTCCATGTGGCACTTCATGGTGAAAAAATATAAGGAACAAGGAGGAATGAAGAACTGGGGGATGTAGTGAGATTGGGAGAAGAAAGATAACGGATGGAAAAAGTAAACAAGATGGAAAGATAAACAGGTAAATGGTGGTGGTGGTGGGTGCAGGGGAACCCAGGACAGCAGATCCTGTTTGGTACGCCTGACCTTATAGTCTTTCAGAGCAGACGTCATCCGACGCAAAGCGGTTCTCCTGTCTTCAGCCCACACCACCAGTTTTGCAATCATTGGGTCATAATGGACAGACACTTCATCACCTTGAAACACACGGGCAATGGATCATAAAGGACAGTCCTATCATTCACCAAAATACAAACTATAAAAAATACATAATGTTTTTCCTGTGGAAATGCATGGTATGACATCTGTTCCAAGCTGGATAAACAATTCTCATACATAACAACTGTCCAAGCGGCAGTCGCCTCTTTTCCTTGTATATTTTGGAAACAACTGTCAGACCAAACTCTTCTTAAGAGACCTGTGTATCTACTGTTCTGTTCAGCAAGGTATAAAACTGTCAATGTGCTTAAAACCTGGTCATACATGACAAGAGCCCTAACCTTGACAGTCGGCCATGTAAGCAGGCCGCATATGCAGAGAATGTGTGGGTACACCACATGGACCCCAAACTACTGGCCGTCTTTATCTTTAACAAGCACGTTACCACAATGCTCTTGCCCATCTCCACCATATTTCAACAGTTAATCAGTAGTAATTCTCTCTCTCTCTCCCTCTCTCACTGCATTTCACTTTCACTATGGTTTGACCTTAAAACCTACAGCCAATGCTAGAAAAGTTGTTGGCAAAAATGAAATGCTTATCTTTGCATGGACCCCCTTCACACTCAGCTGTCAAGTTTAGCCTATCAATAGAGCAGTTTTCTTTGCAGAACCAAGGTAATGTAGTATCAGAGAACAGAACCCATCTTCAGACTGACAAAAATAGGCAGGCATTGTCAGCTCCCAGTTTACTCCACAAGGTTTATGCTTACTGAATGGAGAATCGTTGAGTAAAGCTAGGCTGGGACACAACTGCTGAAAACTGTTTTCATGGATATCGGGAGGTTCAAAACAATTTGTAAATATTGGCTTACCAGTTTAGATTGTTCTGAAACCTCAATTATATTAAGAAATAATAGTTTTTATCTTGGCTATATAAACATAATGGTTTTTCATAGACAATTTCATGACTTTCTGCTTCAAGTAAGAGACACAATTAAATATTGGTTTCTTTCTAATTTCCATCATCAACACAAATCAAAAACATGTTTGCTAATGATTCAAAAACTTAAAAATTCTGATTCATTCATCTTATCAGGAATTTTTTTATTTGCCTATTTTCTGACAAAGTTTATTATCCTGTCAGCACAGCAGTTCACAAATATCTCATTCTCAGAATTATCCTTTGTTTCATCAGAATTAGATTAGTCAGCACAATCCCATGTTGCCAACTTCCAGTTCTCACAAATGATGTGGAGTAAGTGGAGTCAAGGAAATGAGATTTTAGATTTTATTTCAGAAGAGCTAAACATTGTGACTTGCACAGCTGATGTCACTTGGCACTTCAAGTTACACAAGTTGTGTTGATTAAATTATTAATTTTTCTCTTTCTCATATGCTATCACCACCAAATTTCTATGCTAAATTTGTTTTTAGTTAGCTTTAGATAGCTTACTCTTCAAGCTAAGCATTCATTTGTGCTTTCCAAGCAGCTAGACGAGAAAAATTGGCTGGGGGGGGGGGCCTCCTCCCACCCTCCACTGCACCACAGCAAGGGCTGCTCAGCCCCTGGGAAGCTCACCTGTCTTTTCGAGAGCGCACGAGCCAGCAGGAAGGCAGGGAGGGCACCTGATGGGTCAGAGTAAGTATGCTAACTCAGCACAAATTTAGCACAGAAATTTGGTTCAAGTACCACATACTTTACCCTAACCTGGATAGCTGATTCAGCAAAACAAGGAGGAGGGACCAAAAGAATTTACCAGTTAACAGGAGGGTTGAGACCAGGGGTGCTGAGCAACAGCCATCACAGACACCTCAAAGTAGCCGCCCTCCTGGCAACAGGAGAACTCTCTGAAGTACAAGTCGGCTGAGGCAAGTTTCAAAAATGTCAAAAGCACAGGTTACCACTGAAATAGTTTTGTCTGCCGGCTGGGACACCGCCCACTAGATTGGTGGGAGTCCTCTCCCCTACAGAAGTTTTGCTCAAAGGGAAACATGGCTGGAGGATGGAGAAAAGCAGTCCCTCGAAGATAAATTCTCTATTGTCTTGTGAAATAAACGTAATTGGTCAGAATGTACACACCTGCGAGGACACAAAAAGCTGTATGGACGTAAATTGTATGAAAATCGCCTTGTAGTGAAAGTCTAAATGTAAGTACTGGTGATGCATACGCATAGGCACCGAGGAGAAGAAAAAGGCCAGACACACTGCAAATTTGTCCTTTCTCTCTTGTTCGTTTCCTTGCCTGGTTCATGCTGCATTTCACATTGGCACGCCATGTGGTAACAGAAAATTTAATTGAACTTTTGATCATGTAAGGTAGTTGCTGTCGGCCATTTTGATTCTAAATGTTTGATCTTGTGAACTGTGCAAGGAAGCATGTTGTTGAACGACCAGTAGGCGATCGCAAATATGGCCACCAGTGGTAAACCACCACGTGGCTTCTCACTTTATTCTGTGTCTTTTGACTAAGCGCAGTGGTTTGTAAAATGAATTGAACTGAGAAATGTGGTTAAAACTGTTCACTCTGCAAGGTTGTGCAGCAAAATGTGGTAAGCTTTTTGGATTGATGATGTATTGACGATATTTGTGTGGTTTTGATCAACAAGATTTGATTTGAACTCACGGTTTTCGTGATCTATGTATTCCGGTTATGATAGTGTGTAGTGTTTCACAGTCTATGGTGTATTCAGGTTGCTACGGCATGTAATGTTTCGTGACCTTTGATACATCCAGGTGGTGATAATGTGTAGTATTGGGTAATTTTGTAAGGTTTTGCTATATCATTATATTGTTGTTATTGTGGCCATGTTCTTACAGAGTTTTGGTATTATTTTCAGGCCACATTTTCCCTTTTTCTCTTTGTTCTATATTTTTATCTTCTCCCCTCTCTCACATCAATATTGTGTCACACCCTGGTCAAACTGTCAGCACAGGGTGGGGGAAATTTAGTAGAGTAAGTCATCTTGGGGTCGGGGAAAGAATTTAGGTTCATTGTTTATTGTCCAAGATAAATTCTGTCATTTTTGTTTCTCTGTGAGTCGAATTTCTTTTGCAGTTGGGGAGAAAAGGGAGCGAATCTGCATGCTGAATGGTCACCTCCGCACAAACTAAAAATTCTGTTTTAAGTTGGCAAACACATTAGGGAATTTATTTTTGCTGGTGTGTACCGATTACACTGCATAAGAGATTTCAGTGTACAACATGTTTTGTGACAGGCTAAGTTTCTCACTTATGAGCATTTTATCTTGTACAAAGAAGTGTACTGAAGTTACCACGAACACACTTCGTGGTGTCCAGCAATGGAAACATCATACCTTCAATGTTTTATGAGCTTTCAAAGGTGTTGATTTTATGCAAAACAAGGATGAAATAGAATTAGGATTCTGAATTTCAAAGAAATCCTGTTATAACTATTTAAATTACATGAGGAGCTGATAAGTATGATCTTACCTTTAACTCATATGCATCGTAGGTTTTCTGACTGTTACTCCACTGCAATTTTGGGGGGGGGGGGGACAGATTTCGGTACATTTGAAATAAATGCTGCTTGAAAACTACCACAAGTGTAGCAATCTACTTTACATATTTCAAAAGACAGATTTGTGAACATCAAAATAATTATACAATTGTACCGAAAAACTGTTACAGTCCTTACTATTTGGTGTTAGACGTAGTCAAAGAATGCACTGTACGTACCTACTCGATTTCGTCCGCCATGACCTCCCCTGTAGTCTCTACTTATCTTATTTTTTAAAATTGTAGAAAAATATCTGTCAAGGATAAAAACATAATTCCAACACAGGCTGAAAGAGAATTTTAAAAACTAGAAAATGATTCTTACCTGAAATCCATCCAATGTGAATTCTATGTAAAACACTGCATTGAAAAATGTAACCGAATGCAAAGAACCAAAATGGCACTGCAAATTGTCTCACTAACTTGTAAACACTATCGCATGGTCTCACGAGCAGTTTAAAAGAAGTCATGTGGTCTAAGGGAAGGAATTCAATAGAAAAATGATTCTGCTATAAGAAACACCAGTTACATCCCTTGCCGACAAACCACTTGGCTGAAAACTTTGTAAAAAGTCGATGCAACGACGCTCGTGCGAAGGTTGGCTGCGATAGTAAATTCTTATGTAGTAACACATGCACTAAGATGGAATTGAGTTAAAGAAACTATGTTCCCCAAACTTCACAACTTCACAGCAATATGTTATGTTGACCCAATTCAACTATACCTTGCCGAACCCCAGTTTCAATGCGGACACCAGGATCAGGCGTGGGAGTCGACAGATGAAGAAGGGTCCCCGCCCCTGGCATAAAGCTGCTGTTGGGATCTTCAGCATAAATTCTTGCTTCAAATGCATGACCTAACACTCTGACCTCATCTTGCCTCAAAGGCAAAGGCTCCCCTCCTGCCACCTGGACAAAGAAATATTTTGTCCATTGACAAGGTATGAACACATCCACTCCACATTCAAGTGTTCAATGCCATTATACGCATCAGTAGTGTCACAAGACAAACATAGCATTGCAACATACAATGTCACAAGACAAACATAGCATTACAACATACAGTGTCACAGGACAAACATAGCATTATAATAACATACAGTGTCACAAGAAGAACATAGCATTATAACATACAGTGTCACAGGACAAACATTGCATTATAACAACATAGTGTCACAAGACAAACATAGCATTACAACATATAATGTCAAAAGACAAACATAGCATTATAACATACAGTGTCACAGGACAAACATAGCATTATAACAGCATAGTGTCACAAGACAAACATAGCATTACAACATGTCACAAGACAAACATAGCATTATAGCAACATACAGTGTCACAGGACAAATATAGCATTATAACATACAATGTCACAAGACAAAAATAGCATTATAACATAGAGTGTCATAGGACAAACATAGCATTATAACATACAGTGTCACAAGACATAGCATTATAACAACATACAGTGTCACAGGACAAACATAGCATTATAACAATGTACAATGTCACGAGACAAACATAGCATTATAACATACAGTATCACAAGACAAACATAGCATTACAACATACAATGTCACAAGACATAGTGTTATAACTACAGTGTCACAAGACAAACATAGCATTATAATATACAGTGTCACAGGACAAACATAGCATTATAACATACAGTGTCACAAGACAAACATAGTGTTATAACATACAGTGTCACAATGATAAAGGGGTAGTGCCCCGAAACATGTAGATTGTCTTCGTCTTTGTCCTTTTCTAGCTTGGTACAGTTCCCTTGTTTTTAATTTAATTGGGGTTATCCTCCAAGCGGCAGTCACTTGTTTTTCTTTTATATTTTAGACTTCTTCACTTTTCAGATTTGTATTTTTTTCCTTGTACTCAGTCCTATGAATTCTCTCTCGCTCTTGCGTCTGGGCACGTGCGTGAGAGAAAGACAAAAAGATGGGGCGAGACGGACAGACTACCAACACTCAGATCTCATTCAGATTTTAAAACCAGGTGCTTGCAGGGTCCCTCTGACTAACAAGGGGAAACCTCTATATAACATATATTCATCTGCATATTCTCTTAATCACATTTGGCTGCTGCCTGGCACCTAAGCTTACTGGTAGTCCTAGGCTAATCAAACAAACCCCCACAGGTGTGGCACTGCACTCCAGCAGTCCCTGTGACAGTGCTAGTGAGGGACAGTACTACTACCAGCTAATCACTGACAAATCTCCCATTTAACAAATCATCCAGCAGTGCACTGTCCAAGCACCACCACAATCAGTGTATAAGCACAACAATGTTAAGTATCACCACAAGCTGGTGACCTTCTGCATCACCTCTTTTCAGCCAACTTTAAGCACTACATGAAAAACACAAACCTGTTTTATCAATCCCACTATCCCAAAGGAATTTTTCTTCTCACAGGTACACACAAACAGCTACATACCTGCCAGGCAAAGCCAAACAAAGCTGTACTCACACGGATTTGCCACTCAACTAAATCAGTGCCTGTTATCATCTCCGTGACTGGGTGTTCCACCTGCAGCCGTGTGTTCATTTCCATGAAGTAAAATTGCTGCTGTGCATCCATGATGAATTCAACGGTGCCTGCAAGTGTGAAATGTACAAGTTTAATTCAACTGTCCCTGCAGATGTGAAGTGTACATGTAACAGTGCCTGCAAGTGTGAAATGTACAAGTGTAATTCAACAGTGCATACAAGTGTAAAATGTACAAGTTTAATTCAACAGTGCCTGCAGATGTGAAGTGTACAAGTGTACATGTAACAGTGCCTGCAAATGTGAAGTGTACAAGTGTACATGTAACAGCGTCTGCAAGTGTGAAATGCACGTGTAATTCAACAGTGCCTACAAATGTTAAATATGCATGTGCACTTCAGCAGTACAAATGTGCATTGACAAGTGTTCAAATGTGAAGTGTACAAAAGCACATTCAACAGTACATGTGAAATGTACAAGTACACATTCGAAAATACATACAACAGTGAACAGAAACAGGTGACTGCAGCTTGGGGTAATTAAGGAACAACAAAGAGAACTTGACCAAGCGAGACTTAGACAAGAAGTCGACATTTCAGGGCATGGCCCCTTCTCCAGGATGACACAAACAGATGACAAACAAAATAGTCCCTTAGCTGGCAGAGACGCTGGTCTCCACTGTCAGTTGACCGAGGTATTTGTTATCTGTCATCCTGACGAAAGGGCCATGCCCTGAAACATCGATTTCTTGTCTAAGTCTTGCTTGGTCAAGTTCTCTTTGTACACACAACCCTAACCATTGCCCTAACCCTAACTGCACTCATGCAGTTGCTAGAAAGAGTACGGTCAGCTTGCCCAATTGCAATTTCACCCTTTACTCAGTTTACCCACCCCAAGGGTAGTTTCGACCACACATGTAAGTCATTCCACCCACTCACTTAAGTTGCTTCACCCACTCCCTAACTCAGTTCACTCACCTTAATGTGTACACAGCCAAGTCAACCAGTTTACACAAGACAATCAGCTCAGCTCAGTTATTCACACCATTCTCTCTCTCTCTCTCTCACTCACAAACACACACACACACACACACAGGTTATCGACTGCTGCTGAAGACAAGGTCCGATCTGCTGACCTTAGGGAGTCATGGCCACTAGTCTCCTCAAATGGAAGAGTGTTAAACCCTGACTAACCCAAACTGCCATCTGGAAGAGAGAGAGAAGCTTGACTACGGCTCTATTCGCACGGTAGTAATTTGTGTTTCTGAGCATGATGCCAGAGCACAGGTGGCACTACAGGTGCACGACAATAAGCAAATATGGGAACGGGCACTAGTTACAAAGCTAGAGCCGCTAAACTGCTTGTTAGGGCTGGTTGTGAACTCACTGCATTCGACACAAAGGCCAACAGTGAGAGAAACATGTAATCAAGTGAGTGGGCAAAATGACCAAAGGTGTGGGTGAACTGGTTGGGCAAAACAAAAATGGGTGAAAAGACTGGCTCCCTGCTATACTACATCATTTAATCCTTGTTGAAAATGGTTTGGATGAAAGAACTCCTACCTGCACCAACATAGTTCACAGCCTTTGCAGCCTGCACTGCAGCTTCTCCAATTGATTTCCGCACCCACTCACTCAGCCGTGGCTACAAACACACAGTCACAGTGGTGTCACAGCTCTATTCTTACAGCTCCACAGTACACCAAGATGTTTTGGAACATATAGACTTGCACAATGGATACTCACTGCTCTGACATTGAAACACTAACAAACATGGGTTTTCCAAATTTGGCTAACTCTTTAACAAGTGAAGATTTACTCCCACATCCCTGGTTTTGTTCCTAAAACAATCTTCCCCCTTTCTTAAATTATTTCAACCAATAAAGTTCCTGACACTAGGCACTTGATGCTGACACTACTTAAACAGCCACCGAGAGCTCCTTCCTGACACGTTAACATTTCAACTAGCGCCTGCTGGGTGGCCACAGGTGTCTGTGTGGACAGTGAACATGTTAACATTTCAACTAGCGCCTGCTGGGTGGCCACAGGTGTCTGTGTGGACAGTGAACACGTTAACATTTCAACTAGCGCCTGCTGGGTGGCCACAGGTGTCTGTGTGGACAGTGAACACGTTAACATTTCAACTAGTGCCTGCTGGGTGGCCACAGTGCAAGTTAAAGCCAAAAGTGAAAGACGTTGCTGACAACCTTAGCCAGACAAAAAACAATTACAGTGACATAACATACTCCTGGGGCTTCTTCGATGATCTTCTGATGCCTTCTTTGTACACTGCAGTCCCTCTCAAACAAATATACATACTCGCCATGGCGATCTCCAAAGATCTGAACTTCAACATGTCTGAAAGCAAAGCCAGCCAGGGATTACTTTTGAAGGCAGTCTTGCCTAGAGAACGCTGACAGCAACTGTCATGTACAGTCCTCTACATGTATTTTCAATGCTCCATGTGCAGCAGTCTTTCCTTCCTCATGCCAATGTCTGTGATTGATAGAAAGTGCAGCTAACAGGTTTGAACAAGCATTACCAGCTACAGTAATAGCTTTAAGGTGACTACCCACTGACAACTTTACTACCAGCTACAGTAATAGCTTTAAGGTGACTACCCACTGACAACTTTACTACCAGCTACAGTAATAGCTTTAAGGTGACTACCCACTGACAACTTTACAATACCACCAGTAATAGCTTTAAGGTGACTACCCACTGACAACTTTACTACCAGCTACAG